>PVJS01000174.1:28914-159520 GCA_004027185.1 Glis glis | reverse complement strand
GAGGCGGAGACCGGAGGATCCGGGTTCGCGGCCAGCCTCAGCTCGCTCTTTCTCTCTCTTTCTCTCTCTCTCTCTCTCTCCCTCTCTCTACTTAGTGAGGCCCTCCGCAACTTCGTGAGACCCAGTTTCAAAATAAAGTATAAAAAATAGGGCTGGGAGCAAAGCGCGGAGGTAGAACGCCCCTGGGTTCAATCCCTGGTACCGCAAAAAAAAAAAAAAATACATACATACATACATACATATGAGAAGAGATACAGGATCTCTCTGAGGGCAAACATCAAGGAAGGCTGTCTGAGCACACGACCAGGAAGAGACCCCCTCCCCAAGAACCGACCTGTGCTGGCACCCTGATCTCTGACTCTCAGTCTCAGAAACACAAGAAAGAAGTGTTTATTTAAGCTGCCCAGTCTGTGGCAAGTGCTATAGCAGCCCCAACTAAAACAGCATTTTTCTTGTATCCTTCCTCGTCCGCTATTTTAGCACACTGTAAAGAACTGTGTGTTTGCCTTTCACTACTATTACTGCTATCATTTTGTTATTATTTCATCACATTCAGCTTCTTAAAATGTCTGCTGCTCGGACGGCCGTCTTGACCATATTATTATTTATTTAATTATTTTTCATCATTCATTTCAACAAGCTTTCTGAGCGAAAGGCACTTCCATTGTTACATTATGCACTAAGGTCTAAAAACTCCTAGACTAAGCCGAATCTGTCATGGAGAGACTTTAGTTCCTAAAAGAATGATCTGACTTGGACCAAGGACTGCTCCAAAGAAAAATGTGTTCTTCCACGCAACTCTGGAGGAGGCCGCACTAATTGGATTTCACTGAGGCATCTATTCCATTTTGAAGGGCCATTTTAACGCCTGTATCTTACTTTGCATTGGATAGTTAGAGAGGTGCATTAACACTTGCAAATCTCTAGAGAATCTTTTAGCATAGTATCACAATAAAGAGAAAAAAGCCCGTGGTGTCCTAAGCATGAAATGGCTTTTCATTTACCCCTTATCGCTCCAAAATTTTAATTTATTTTCCAATTTATTATGAATAGCTCATTATGCATGCAGATGGAAGGGAACATTAATATATATTAGCCCAAGTTATTTCATTTTGGATTTTTATGCTTAAAAATAACTTTTCCGTTAGAAGAGCAATATACATCAATGACCAAATAATTTAAAAATGCAAAGAAAATAAAAACAAGCAAAAATAAACTAGATAGCAGTTGTAATCAAACTCGTAAGTACATTTAACACTTGATTACATAGCCTTTCTGTTTTTTAAATCTCTGTGTCTCTCTCTTTTCAGACTTTTATTATGTGTGAGTAAATAGGTTTTTTATATATGCAATCATATGTATTTTACATATCATTTGGTGATTTATTATTGTTTGACTTGTGGATGTCTTTCTATGTTGATACACAAGTCAGTATCTGTTTTTTATGTTTTAAAAAATCTTCATGGAATTTTCTTGTACAGATATACCACACTTTAATTATTACTCAAATAATGAGCATGTAGGTTATTTCCAAATGTTTTACTATAAGTGACTCTGGTCAGGTGTGGTGGCACACACCTGTAATCCCAATACTTGGGAGGCTAAGACAGGAGAATTGTAGGTTTGGGGACAGCTTCAGCAACTTAGCAAGGTCCTCAGCTACTTCATGAGTCCCTGTTTCAAAATAAAAAATACAATAGGGCTGTGGGGTATAGCTCAGAGGTAGACTGCCTCTGGGTTCAATCCCCAGTACCACAAAAAGTAAATAAACAACTCTGCATGACTACCTTCACACCTATACTTTCCTGCATTTTGTTTTTTGGGATAAATTTCAAGAGATGGAATTTATCACAAGGAAATAACTTCAGTATTTATTGCCATTCTGTACAAAGATTTTCTGATTAAGGGATCTCTTCCCTGTCAACTTATAAGCTCTATGAGGGAAGAGTTATATCTATGTTTATCTTCTTTGTATTTATAGCATAAAGGCATAGAGTAGGCACTCAATGTTTGTTGGATGGATTGTGGTAAGATGAAAGGAAGAAAGATTCAATGCAGCTATAAATATGTAGGTCTTAAAATGACACGTATTTACTCTCTTCTTAGTAGAAGAGGAGATGAGAAAATCTTCTGGGGATGACTAAAAAAATGGAAGTGGAAGAGAGTGTGATGGTTAATGTCGGCTGTCAACCTGACTGCATTGTAAGATATCTAAAAACCTGGTAAAGGACACTCCTGGATGTTTCCGTGCTGGGGTTTCCAGGGAAGATTGGCATGTGAATCAGGGAACCGAGTGTGGAAGCCCCACCCTGAATGTAGGAAGCACCATCCAAAAGTCTGGGGGCCCAGATGGAATGAAAACACCGAAGACAGGGGAAGCTCAAGTGTGTGCACGCATGACCCTTCTTCAGCTCGTGTGCTCTTTGCTGCTGTCATGTGGGTGTCAGACTCCAGATCCTTCAGCCGTTGAACATGCACTTGCACTAGTGACCCTCTGGATGGCTTCCAGACCTTCAGCCTCAACTGGGGCTTCATCGTTGTTCTGTCTTGGTCTGAGGCTTCTAGCTTCTTGGACTGAGAAGCTACTTGCTTTTCTCCAGCCTACTGACAGCCATTGTGGGACTAGTTAGCCTCTGAGTGTGTAATCTAGTCTAATAAATCCCTTCTTATACTTACACATGTATTATATTGTTTCTGTTCCTCTGGAAACCCCTGACTAATACAGATTGTATCAGATTTTGAGGATAATTGGGAACTTTTTGGAATAACCATGGTGAAGAATTGGAGAGTTAGCTAAGTAACATAAACATCTTCGTGGGCCATGGGAGGGTTAGCAGTCAAGAATATATGGTTACATTAACCTGCATAGTGTGGGATTTTTCTTAAGCAGAATTTCAGAGCCTGAGTGGACTTGGTAAAGGCAGACGAACAGATTCCTTTAGGGTTAGTAACATTCCAAGACATAGGACAGAACGAATGGGCAAAGGAGGTTACAATATTGGTGAGAGAATATTGAATATTGTTGGATTATAGTGACTAAGCTATGCAAGGAAGGAAGTGAAATCAAAGTGTTGTCTAGAGATGGACGAAAGGTCAGTGGACTAGGGATTTATGAGGCAAAAAAAATCTTGTGGTGAGACGACAGTCAATAAGAAACTGGTAAAAGAGGAAGATTTGGTCTCAGCACAGAATACTTAAATTAGTGATTTTGAAGGTGGAATATTTTCTGTTAGCTCTAAGTTCCATGGAATGGCCACGGGAGAAGGTGGCTGAGGTAGATGGCAGAGGTCATGAGAAATGATGTTAGACCATCCCGGATACCGGATCATCTAGAATGAACACCTAGCTTGGGGATACATCGGACAAAAACTTCAGAGAAGGAAAGGGGACATAACCAGGATATTATGCATATAGTGGTAGAGGGTTCCATAGTAGAAACTATGAAGTATGCCTGAGAGTTCATAGCTTGAGAAAATGAAAGACCACCAAATCTAACCCATTAAAAAGACAGGAAAACATGGCCATAGAGTTAAGAGAAAAACTAGCATAAAGTATTGAAAGTAAGAAAAGTGATAGCAAGTGAAATGTGACTAGCACTATGCCTTCTATATATTATAATTGATAAAGAGGCCAATGAAAAAAGAGGATTAAAAAGATATGATTATAGTTTATGAATGAGTTCTTGCCAACCTATGACTATAGAGTGAATACAAGACATCAAATTCAATATTTTAGTTTTACCCTTCTTTCAGATTTTCTGAGAAAGACACAGTTATCAGGCAAGGGACAAGAGTTTCTTTCATTTTTTTAAAGGAAAGAATATATTTGAACCACATAAACAAACAAAAAGGTATTACATGAGAAAAATTAATGTAAGTATGTAACATGAGCATGTGCTTATACCTAAAACAGAACAAAAGTATATATATCAGTCATAAGTAGATCTAAAAAAAAACCCTAACTGAAAAGAACACAAATATAAAAAGTTGATGAGTTTAAAGATTATAAAATTGGTTGAGCTACTTAGGAGTGCCCACAATTTGCCAGTAAGTACAAATTCGATTGCATCTTATATATCAGCAGAGTAGCTTTAGCTTGGGGGAGGGTGGGAAGGTGGGAGTGGGTTGTGAAGAGTTAGTGAGACCTTGATAGAAAATTTTATGAACTTCTTTCTCTAAAGACATGTCTTGCATCTTACTGTCATTAAAGACGGTTGTTCCTGAAATTTCAATCACTTAAGTACCCACAAAACAAGAATATGTCGTCTTTGTTTCCCCTTGACTTTAATTTACCCAATTATACCTCAGTGTTGTAGCAGAGCTATTCAGTGCTCTTTGGTCTTATCATACCCTCTGTACTGACCTGAAGGAGACCTAAGAGTCCTTTCTCTTTCTGAGTTTGAATGACAACCTTGATGTGATCTTTCTAGTTTGTTCTTGTTCCTAATGTTAGAGTGTTTCATGCTTCTTGGTTGTATTGGGCAGCAGGGGAAGAAGATTTGAACTGATTATTCTTGAATTGTCTTTCATTTTTTTTTTTACAATCAAACACCTGTCCCTATTATAATTATGCACTGGTCTTAAATTTTCTTAGGAGACTCACTCTCATCTGAATAGGCCAGTGATTTGTTCTGTCCTGTTCCCTAACTCCTTTTAAAACAAAGATGAGGGTATTCTCATGGGAGCATTTCAGTTCAACTGCTTTCCTAGTGAGAAATTGTCACAAATTAAAAAGATGTGCTACTTTACCATAAATTTGAAAAAGCCACTATAGCATTATCAATATTTAGATAAATGTTTTCTGCCAGATGTACACACTTATCTCTATTGACTTTTTACTGTGTGAATGTGACCTGGCTCTAAACATGTACTATGTTGTGAAGTATTATTTGAATATACTTAAAGACTTATTAAGTATTTTTTTCAAAGTAGAATTGGAGTAAGTTATCAATCATTGCATCACCAGAGATAGTATTTTAAATTATGCTTGAAATTGATTTTTATTTGAAATGCATGCTACACATACTGTATAGTTCTATTTTTGGAAGCAAAAATATGTGTAAAACATGGCCAGTATTTGCTGACTGACTGCTGTGGGCTATACACTACACTAGGTACTCTGGACACGGCAGGGAATAAGGCAAGGATAGTCCTACTTCACAAAGATTGTAGTCTCTAGGAAAAGCAAACATTAAACTATTAATTAAACCATTATTTCAAGCATGATGGCTATTACTGCAAAGGGGGAAATGTTTAGTGTTATGGGGACGTAAAACAGATGATTAGAAAGATATGATCCAACATGTTAATAGAGGTTATTTCTGGAAATTAAGAAAGATGCCAGTCACTCCCAGAAGCAACCTCACAGATACACCCAGAAATAATATTTTACAAGCTACCTGGGTATCCTTAGCCCAGTCAAGTTGACACATAAAATTAACCATTTTATTTTTAACCATATTTCTGTTACTAGAAAAGATATGATATGCTTTGAGTGAAAAAAGTCAAGCAAAGCAATTTGACTCTGCTTCATTTCTTGCCATTCTAATCAACAACTTTGGGATTGTAAAGTTTATTTTAAAGCAATAAAATCTACGAGAGTAGAATGGCGGTTGCCGGGGTGGGGGAAGGGAGTAGGGAAGTGGGATGGGTCCAAGGTACAATCTTTCAGTTGTAAGATGAACAAGTTCTGGGGATCTAATGTATACCATGGGTGTGACAGCTGTGTTAATAATAAAATAGAATAATATAAAATTATCGATTTGGGGGAGACCTACTAACATAAGCACCAATTAAGAAAACCAAAGATTCAAGGTCAAGTCCTGAGTTTTGCTTATATAGGATCATGAACAATTTGAACCTTCATTCCTCTAAAGAAAGAAAGCAGAGGGCGACTGACCACCAGAGTGTATAAGTAGGCTAGAAATCCTGCTTAACACTAATGCTAGCAATGCTTACATTTATTGCTATTAAAGTACAGGGGTACTTAGTGAAAAATTAAATATCAGACTCTACCCAGTAATAATTGGAGAGAAATATCTTTTATATCTATGAGTTATGTGTTTTCATTTTCTTGATTCTGAAATGAATCACTCATTCCCCCACGTCTAAAAACATCTAAATGAAAAAGAAGCAAATGCCTATGGTATATAACAACAACTTTGCGCACAAAGTACACTGTATAAAGAATAAAAGCCTAATATCAATTGAGAGCTAAAAAGAAATACTTATCTATAACACCAATACAACACATGCATTACATTTTAAAAGGGTCTACCAGAGCCTGGCTTGGTGGCACATGCCTGTAATCCCAGTACTTGGGAGGCTGAGACATGAGGATTGCAGGTTTGAGGACAGCCTCAGCAACTTAGCAGCCTCAGCAACCTAGAGAGACCCTGTTTCAAAACAAAAAAAAATAAAAAGGGCTGGGGTGTAGACGGGAGGTAGAATGACCCTGGGTTCAATCCCTAATACCACGGGAGAAAAAAAAAAAAGGCTTAACGGTTAAATATACTCAATACTAAAACTACATAGACAATAATAAAGTATTCAGAATTTTGCAGATTCTTCAAGTTTGTCATTATCAATATCATTTGCTGTAGATATTTGGAACTGTCAGAGGACAAAATGCTAGGTAGACATGATTTTGTGATACATACACTATAACTGTAAGCTACAAACTACAAATCGGGGTGACTCCTGATTTTTCAAGTGAGAGTGAATGATCACGTCAGCCTAGTAACTAGTATGTGATTTTTTTAAAGCTTTTAAGTAGAATATTTAAAGGTACATGTATGACAATATATAACATACTTGAGTTTCCTTGTGCCAAACTTAAGAATCGCAATATGCTGAATCAAAGCACGCCTATAAATAGAGGATAGGAGACAGCGTTGTAGCTGTTTGGTGTTTAAAAGGAGATCGGTGATGAATGAAGGTTGGGTGAGCGCAAGTGTTCAGATGGACGCCGTGTGACAGGGACCGTGGCAGGGTTATGGCACTGGTAATTAGCTAATGTCAATGATACACTTAAGAAATACTGTGCAAGACAGCTAATAAATCACCGCCGGCCATCATTAATAATCCATGACAGAAAGGAAAAGAGAAAAAAAGGAAGGAGAAGAGAAAGGAGAGAATACCCCGTCACGAGATGCACAGCAAAGCACGAAGTGTCCTATAATTAGAATGACGTCTAACGCCACACGACCCAGGAAAGGCTCTGGGGGGAACAATTCAATAAATAAATAGGGGTTGATAAGCATATTGTCAGGTTATAAGTTTTGCACTTATCCCGTTTCATTTTGAGTGTGTGTGGTGTGTGTGTGTGTGTGTGTGTGTGTGTGTACCTTTTAAAGGCACGTGGTCCCATATTGGGAGGATGTAATGAGGTTGAATTTTGACTGCCTACATGTTCCTAAGGATAGTATAATTCCAAATGCAAATGACAGCTCATCTATTGCCATTCTAGTCTCTGTTGTAAATTCTTAACGAAACGATTTCCCTGTGACAACATATAGTAATAACCATTCTTTCACATTACCCACACACAAAGGACTGAACTCTCAATAGCCACTTCATGTTTCCGTCCAGTGTTATATAGTCCTTATCTTATCAACAATGCCAAAGTTCACCATGAGAAATGCAGGATGCTAATTTTTAAGCACTGCCTGTGCTATAAAACTGGCAATTACAATTTGATGTGATAAGTAGAATCCTAGGGAGGGAAGGTGGTATCGGCAAGGTGATGACTTGGGGGTCAAGGAAAGCTTTCTGCAGGCAGTGGCGTAAAATAGGAGAGCCAAAGGATCTGTAAGAGGTCGAGCCGGGCGTGGTGGCGCACACTTGTAATCCCAGTCCTTGGGAGGCTGAGACAGGAAGATCCAGGTTCGCGGCCAGCCTCAGCTACTTAGGCCCTCCACAACTTAGTGAGACCCTGTTTCAAAATAAAGAATAAAAAAATAGGGCTGGGGGTGGAGCTCGGAGGTAGAATGCCCCTGGGTTCAATCCCTGCTACTGAAAAAAAAAATCAGAAGAGGTAGACAGGCAAAGAGGGAGGAATGGTGGTAATTATGACTCAAGCAGGGGGTCTATCATGTGCAAGTCCTAAAAATGAAAAGGAGCATAGCAATGTGGAAAGAGCTGTTGGATCTGCGTCGGCTGTAGATTTTGAGGTATGAATAGTGATAAATAAGTCTGGAGAGATAAGGGGAGACCCATTTAGTCATAGAGGCCTGAGACCAACGGGGGTAGGTGCTGGTTTTGCTTGTTTGTGTTTTCTTTTCTTTTCTTTTTTTTGGATGCAACCTAGGGGCATTCTGCCTCTGAGCTATACCCCCAGCACTTTTTCTTTTTTGTCTTGAAACAGGGTCTCACTAAGTTGCTGAGAGTGTCGCTAAGTTGCTGAGGCTGGCCTCGAACCTGCAATCCTCTTGTCTCAGCCTCCCAAGTACTGGGATTCCAGGTGTGTGCCATCGCGCCCAGCTAGGAGGCAGTAGTTTAATCAGGAAATGGTCTGAGTAGTCCTGGAGCGATTGCAGTGACCGAGATAAGCAATTGTGGTGACGTTTTTTTTTTTTTTTGCAGTACTGGGGATTGAACCCAGGGGCATTCTACCTCCGAGCTACTCCTCCAGCCCAATTTTTTATTCTTTATTTTGAAACAGAGTCTCACTAAGTGGCGGAGGCCTCACTAAGTAGCTGAGGCTGGCCACGAACCCGGATCCTCCTGTCTCAGCCTCCCAAGTACTGGTATTACAAGTGTGCGCCACCACGCCTGGCTTTGTGGTGACGATTTTGAACAGCAGTCACAGCAGTATTAAACGATGACTACATATAGTCGCTGAGGGGATGGAAAGAGGTCGGAGACAGAATCGACAATATGTGGTGTTGGTTACTGAATTACAAATTCCTAGGGAAACTCCCGATTAGATTTTACCCTCACAGTGTACAGCACAGAGTAATACTCAACAAATATTTGTTGAATAAGTTAGCAAATCAAAAAAATTCAACCAAATTTAAGTTCCTTTGCAACCTAACTTGGGAGGGTTCTCATCTCCAGTTTCCTATACTGGATTTTTAACATTGATGCTGCCTGGGATGTTTGTTGGCATCAAGCTGCACCAACATGGGAAGGGGAAATTATCTTTCCCCAATTTTTATTTTAGAAATTCTCAAAAATATAGAAAAGTTTAAAGATTGTGACAGTGAATAACCAGATACCTACCGTCTTATTAATAATTTGCAGTGTGTTTGTGTGTGTGTGTGTATTACTTGAAAGTATGTGTATGTGTGTATTACTTGAGAGTGTGTGTGTGTGTGTGTGTGTGTATTACAGACATCACATTTTATCCCTCAATATTTCAGTGGCAATATTTTAGATTATGAACATTTTCGGCCAGAACTGTAATCCCAGTAATTGAGAAGCTGAGACAAAAGGATCACAGGTTCAAAGTCAGTCTCAGCAATTTAGGGAAGCCTCCAGCAACTTAGTGAGACTCTGTTTCAAAATAGAAAATAAAATAGGGCTAGAGATATAGCTCAGAGGTAGAACACCCCTGGGTTCAATCCCCGGTAAAACACACACACACACACACACACACACACACACACCCCATTTGCATATAAAACTACAATAGAAATACTATCCCTAAGAACTACAACAGTAATTTACTTAATACTTTTTAACCCTTGAAATTATCTCAAAATATCTTACTTAATTTTTTTCAAACAAGGATCAAGTTCACAGATGTGATTGGTTGTTAAGTCTCTGGAAATGAAAACATTCGGAATAAAGAATAAGAGTGATAGAATTATTTAAGCTGGGACAGAAGTACTGAGGATAATTTAATATTCAATTGACAGTATTGAGCACACAGGTTTATTTTCTGATTGAAAATGCTTTCTTTCTGTTTAACCAACTAGTTCCGTTGGCAAGTGCATCGTATTTATGAGTCTCAGGTCAAGGGTTCACTTTCCATATGGGTCTCTCCCTCCTTGGAGAATAATCTCTGTGTGTTCCTATGTAACACTCTGTGCTCTAGGCAATCTCTTGATAAAAGATTGGCCTTTGTCACCAGCAGGAACAGAATGAGTGCATATAAATAGTGAGGTGAAAAATCTATTATACCTTTTAAGGAAAAAACTCTCAATAAATAATAAATTATCCATTTGGTGGGACATCTTCATGTACAAAATGGCCATTGGCTTAATCACATTCTTACATCCTAGAGCACTTGGCATGGTGCATCCCGTTGGGTCTGTGGCTGGGAACTAAGGATAATCTGACCTAAATACCAAAGTTGGACATCAGTCTTTCCCATTGCACCTGCCAAATCAACAGAGCATAGAAAATATTAAGTACACACATCTGAGCCTACTTCAAGGGCTAATATTCTATCCTCCTTCCACTTCCCTTTTCTTCTTCCCTTCCTCCCTCTTTAAGGAAAATGCTGATGGAAATTTGACAGTGAAGGAGTCCCTGGTTGTGCCATAATGAGGTTTGCAGGTCTGGTGTAGTATCTCAGTTTCTAGCTGCACGAGACTTAAAAATGATCATAATTTGCCTCCTTTGCATATATTCAAATGCAATTTGGTATTCTAGCATGCTCACTCTCCCTTCTAAAATGGTGAAATTTCGAGCTGTTTATTAGTTCTGTCATTTTTGGGGGACTCAGTGAATATTGGTTTATGCACTCTAGTTCCTAGTGATAGAAAGCTATTCAAAGCTTCTAATAGTCACTATGAGTTGTATTAGAGAGAAGAGATGACCAAAACAGGAACATTTGCATTCTCTGAATAACTGGTGTATTGGTTTGTTCTTGCTACTGTACCGAAATACCGAAGGCAAGGTATTTATAAAGAAAAGAGGTTTGCTTAGGTTTGGGAGGCTGCAAGTCCCACAGCATACTATCAGCTGTGGTGAGTACACCCTCAGTTACATCCCTTCATGGCAGATGGAACCACATGAAGGAGCTCATGAGACAAGCAGAGATCAAATGGTAAGGCAGGAAGCCAGAGAAAAGGACAGGAGCCAGTCTTACGACGTTCCACTGGGTCCTACCTCCTACAGGTCCCAGCAGCTCCCACAATGCCACACTTGCAATCCTCCTGCCCCAGCCTCCTGAGTAGCTGGATTACAGGTATATACCACTGTACCCCACTTGGGGATTTGAAAAACATATATGTTTGCAGAGGAATTTTAGTAACAGTGATGATGAGCAGTAGTAGTGGCTTTGAAGTTTATACATGAGCAATAGTTCTCTCCACCTGTAGATGCCATATTTTGGTTTCAGGCCGCCACTGCTACTTGTAGAACCAGAACCAGTTGTTGGCATGTAGAGAGACACTTGGTGTCTCTACTCTTAAAGTCTTTCTTAGTCTTTGTTTCAGGCAAGCTGCCTTGTTTACAGTTGCTCCACACCAGACTAATCCATCCCCTTTTCTTGCAGTATACTTGAATATCACATAGTTAATGACTGCTATAATTCAAATATTAAGGAATCCCTATGTAAAACATTTCATCAACATTCCCAGCTCCTTGTAGTTAAATAGCAGTATATTATTGAAATGCAGAGATAAATAGGATTCTAGAACCAAGTTATTACTAGTGCTTTAGAACATTGTCATTTTTATTAAAGCTGACTCAGAGATAAAACTCATAAAACTGGAAACACCGCCATATTGGATATCAACTGGAGTTAGATAAACTTCAGGATGTGTTAGCAACTGCATCACAAACAGTAAGGCAGTATGTTCCCTGTAGAAAGGATTATCAGTGAACCAGGGATTCCTAATCATGAGTAAGTGACAGATGAAAAGGGGTTTATAACCTGTAGCCAATGGTACTTCTGCTGAGCCAGTAGTAACAGAAGAAATACATCCTTGTGCAGCTAAACATTATTAATAAGGAATGTCCTACATAAAAAAGTTTGTATTCCCCACTATTTGAAAACTTTCATCTCCCCCAGAGCTTTATGCACATTAATTTCCCTTTCTTGGTTTTTTGTTTTTGTTTGTTTTCTTTTGCTATTGTTTTGTTGTTTGTTTTTGTTTTTGCAGTACTAAGGATGGAACCCAGGTTGTCCTACCACTGAGCATACCCCCAGCCCTTTTTATTTTTTATTTTGAGACAGGGTCTTGAGAAGGTGTCCAGGCTGGTCTTGAACTTGTGATCCTCCTGCCTCAGCCTGAGATTACAGATGTGTGCCATTGCCCCTGGCTTAATTTCTATTTCTGTCTTTTTGAATCTCAAAGAAAAAGCCTTCTAGGTAATATTAAGTCAGTTGGTTTCCTCAACTGATAAAACATTGAATTAAGAATTTTGTTAACAGTTGATATCATTGAAAAATTCAACATTTTTGATGGAAAGTTAAGGAAGTATATACACTTGGGATTGTTCTGACAGTACTGTACACATTTTGGGCTTTTCTTGCGCTCACTTAGGAGCATGCTAATAATTACAAAAGCATATGGAAAACTTTACTTTGTTCAGAAAAAAACTATATATAATAGTTTTGAAAATAGTACAGGAATATACACTAACCCAACAGGGAACACTAAGAGGAGATTCGGGATTTCATTAGTATCTTTGCGTGGCCATGTAAGGGGATGAGAGTCCTGGCCTGACCCTGAGGTAAGGTTTAAGGCCACCTAAGCATTTCTCAGGAACCCATTTTCAGGAGAGTTTCTCACTGAAGAAGAGGGATGTGGGAGAGAAGATGGGGTGGTGGTGGTGGTGGGGTACTCTGACTTAAATTTCACTGTTCACAAGCCAGGGCCTCGAGTGTGGAGCTTAAAGAGAAAGAGGTAGTAGACATATGGCATAGACGTGAATTTCCCTAAGGCAGGAAAGTGGTGGAGTGTGACATCAGAGGCAGGAGGAGCAGTATCCCCCTCCCTTCTGAGTGGAAAAGACCTTGGTTTTAGTGCAGTAAGACTCCTGGGAATCCAATGTTGGAAGTGTCTAGAGATGGTGCCCCTGGTGTGGCTAGATGGTCTGGTCACAGAGACAGTAGCAGGGGAGTAGCAGGTAGCCTAGGCCAACGTGGAAGACTAGGAGTTTTTTTGTGATCTCATGAGAACCATAATTGGGAAATCCCAGAAATAAATTGGTGAGACTTGAAATGAGGCTAGGATTCCTACAATCTCAGGCAGGAGAATGAACCCCTGTTCACCCACAAATATTAGGCCATGTGCATTAATAACCATAGGTAACATTTCTGAGCATCTTACATGTTCTAAATCATCAGACTTGTGAGATAGATACTATTATTGTCTTTTTGTGTGTGTGTGTGTGTGTGGTACTGGGGATTGAACCCAGGGACATTCTACCTCCGAGCTACACCCCCAGCTCTATTTTTTATTCTTTATTTTGAAACAGGGTCTCACTAAGTTGTGGAGGGCCTCACTAAGTAGCTGAGGCTGGTTGTGAACCTGGATCCTCCAGTCTCAGCCTCCCAAGTACTGGGGTATTGTCTTTTTTTTTAATGGGAAAACTGAGGCACGGAGAAGTTAAATGACTTGCCTATAGTCACACAGTAAATAAATGTAGAGTCCAAAATCAGACCCACCGAGGTAGTTTGACTCCACTCTTTATCCATTTACTCCACTGTCTTGTGGTATTAAACCAATCAACAAGGTTACAGATGTGATTTTCTATTTTATTTTAGGAACCTCTTCTAGCTTTATATAATCAGAGTAAAGGGCTATTTATAATACCATAAATGAATTAGTATTTAAAGAGTTCTAAGTATAGTTTGATTGACAAAATTGATGGCTTGTTAACTTAGGGTGGACAATTGTATTTGCTTACTATGGTCTTCCATTAATAGTCATGATTATTTTAATGTAGTAAAATTCTCTATTAGTTGCAAGAACGGGAATTTTACAACATAAAGGTCTATCACACTTTGTACTCTGTATTCCTACTCAATTCAAATGATGTTTTGTTTGTATGTTTTATTTTTCCCTAGATTTTGAGTGACTTGAGTTGAGGGAGTATTGGATTTGTCTTTATTCTTAAGCTCCTGTCACTTGGTACAAGTATGTGACGCAGATGAATGAATATGCATCCAACTAGTGACTAATTAATATTCACCAAGGTGAATAGGTGAAGAAAATATTATAGAATTGTCCTCAAATGAGGGCTGGGGATGTAGCTTAATGGTAGAGTGCTTGTCTAGCATGTGCAAGGCCCTGGGTTCAATTCCTGGCAAAGGGAAGAAGGGAAGGAGGGAAGGAGGAAGGGAGTTTTCATCAAGTGAAAAACATAGATTCTTAAATAAGTTTTTAAGGAACAAAAGACTTGGATTATTTATTTAATTACTATATTAAATGTTCTCAATTCTGATATAATGTGCTTATTGGTACATACATTCTTTTAGGCTACTAGGGTCTTTTTAGTTAAAATAAAACTCTGTTTTATTAAATGGTATCTTTGTGACACTTAGGCATTAATGAAAACTGCCTAACTTAACTGCCCGTGGCTAACTCAGTTATCAAATGAAGTCACACCCAGAACACAGACCTAACTAGTAGCAGGGTTTCAATCACTCCGGGGACAACAGAGCCTCTGCTCAGCCCTCTACAGGCGGAGGCGAGAGAGTGGAAAACACTCTGAGTGGAGAGATGGGGCCCTGAGCCTGTCACCAACCAGCTGTGTGGCCTCAGCAATCATGGCTGAACCGATCACTGATTCTTAACCGCTGTTCGTTGACCGCGAAGATAAATGGCATGCCAGGGTCTGCTGAACAAATTCTAAGTCATTATCATAATGGAAGAGAGCAAATAACTTGTCAGAGAAGATTGTGTGTGTGTGTGAAGGGGAGGGGTGTTGTTGCTGGTGTTTTGTTTTGTTTTTCCCTGTTATGGTGGGCCCCAGGAGTATGGTAGATTTATCCCACATAGGAGGTTGAAAACCGAGGGAACTAGATGATCCTAACGGTCTCCCACACTGAGGTTCTGTGAGTCCAGTCAATCACTGAATGTTTGTATGGAAGGAGACAAAGCTGGCCAGGAGCCAGAAGCTGTTGTTGTTATCAAGCGAAAGCCTGTCCTTCAAAATAATGAGCTTCTGAAGAGGCTAAAACTGTTTTTATTCTTACCGCGAGCAGCCTGCTTGTAATGAAAGGATAGCAGACTTCGAGTTAAGAGTGTTCCCATCCCCTACAAATCTAATATCCACATCAAGTGAATCTGCCATAGACAATTACAGCTGCAAAAATTAGAAATGATTATGATAATTTTTCCTTAGAGTTTAACCAGATGTGACAGGGAATTTTCTCAAGGTGACCTGCTATATCTTAAAAAAGATAACCCTTTTCTTATTCTGTGTAAAATGCTAAATCCCTTTCTCAAAAACTAAACAAGACAAAATTATCATTTCTGTATCTCATTGGAAAAGAGAAAACAGGACAATATGCCCCAATTAGCATAAACAGACAATAGAGATTTATTTTTCTACTGCAGTCTGAGATCTCTGATAGGAAACATTATGTCTGGTACAAGTTATCAAGGAAGGATCAGAACTATTTTGTAGCATCACATAAACAAAGGCACCGAAAGCAGAAGGGAAAAGAAAACTATAACCACCATAGTAATCATGAAACAACATAACATTTTACTAACCTTTCAAAATTACCAGGATCCAGGAGTGACTCTAGATCAGTGGGCTGCTTTGCGGAGATCAAATCAGGGTCAAAATGTTTCTAACAATTCTGCAGGAGGGGAGAAGGGGAACCAAGTAATCATTATGAAAACTTGCAATGATGAAAATAGAAATATTAAAAGAACAAGAGATGGTATTTGAAAGAGCATGAATTGCAGATATATATGTATCTGTGTGTGTGTGTGTGTGTGTGTGTGTGTGTGTGTGTGTTACTGAGGACTGAACCCAGGGACATTCTACCTCTGAGCTACACCGCCTGTCCTATTTTTCTTATTTTTTATTTTGAAACAGGGTCTCACTAAGTTGCTGAGGCTACAGCGAACCTGCAATCCTCCTGTCTCAGTCTCCCAAGTACTGGGATTACAAGCATGCACCACCACATCTGGCTATATATGTATCTTAAAACAAATCCGACTTTACCTCAAAGTGTCCTAAATTGGGCATTGGGTTTTATCTAGCTCTAATTTATATGAATAGGATCATGGAAGGACAAGATTTCTAGAAGAAAACCATCCATCTATCAGTTAATGTGTTCAGGACTGAGAATCGTTCTGATAAACAGTGTATTTGAGGGTTCTCCATGGTCTTTCACGTTTCTACACATATTGTGACTTCTCTTTGTTTTGGAAAATCTCAAGGATGTTTGCACAATAAGCAGACGTGGAAAAATGGAGAAAGCGTTTCCCTTCAGAGCAAAGGTGCCTTAGAAGTATCAGCCTCTGCAGCCACGGGCAGGCATGCTGTAACAAAGAACTTACCTTTCCCCAGGGCAGAGGCCAAGCGTGCTCACTGCCCATTATAAAACATCCTGGCTCTCTTTGCTGGGGTTCTTTTCCTATCACACAACCAACAGTGCGCTCCAGCTGTCGTCCGATCCCGTCGTGTTGTCCAGTGGGAGCTGGTGCTCAGGGAACCGGAATGGAAATCCTGACACTGGCCACTGCTATTGCTGTCCTTCATCTCTGACCCAGGAGTCCTCTCTTTTCTCTCAGCATCCGTGAAACGGTGGCAGCAAAATTTGTGAGCAGCAAAACTCCTAGAGTCTTCACAGTTCTTGGCAAAACTGACGTTAGGGATTACCTTAGAAACATCATGGTCTCTTCTCTGAAGATTGGGTAAATCATGACCAAAAAACTCATGTGTTTACAGTGGATGAGTTTTCGGGATGTGTAGACAGTGGTTTTACTATCATATGGAGAGGAGAGGCAGGGGCACGTCCAGGACCTGGCACAATAAACCCTTACAAGTACCAGTCCCTGCAGACCAGCTTAGAGTTGACACAGCTCAGGGGATGAACAAAACTCACATGACACTGACATAAGGCTGTCCATAATGCTGATTTTGTTAATCTGTATAAAAAAATACAATTTCCAAAGTATATCATTAGTTTGCCAGAAAAGACAGGTAGGTGCCATTTCCTAAATGCAAGTCAAGTGTAATAATTAAGGAGACAGTAATGTGTTCTCAATGGTGTCATCAGGTCTGACACATGCACGGACACTTTAGGTTATAGGCCGGGTTGACAGCTCATATCTGTTACTAAAGGGGCTCTCTCTTCTGGATAATGCTGAATAAACACACATCCACAAGGTTTACTTGGAGGGTTGCCTTTCCAGACCTACTCCCTCTCGGAATAACTTTTTCTTTAGACCGGGCACAATTCAACTAATTAGGTTTTGCCTTTCTTTCTTTCTTTCTTTCTTTCTTTCTTTCTTCCTTCCTTCCTTCCTTCCTTCCTTCCTTCCTTCCTTCCTTCCTCCCTCCCTCCCTCCCTCCTTCCCTCCCTCTTTCTCTTTCTTTCTTTCTTTCTTTCTTTCTTTCTTTCTTTCTTTCTTTTCTTTCTCTCATTATCTCTCTCTCCCCCTCCCCTCCCTTCCCCTCCCCTCTTTTCTTTCTTTCTTTTCTTTCTTTTTTCTTTCTTTCTTTCTTTTTCTTTCTTTCTTTCTTTCTCTCTCTCTTTCTTCTTTCTCTCTCTCTCTCTCTCTCTCTCTCTTTCTTTCTTTCTCTCTTTCTCTCTTTCTTTCTTGGAATTGAACCCAGGGGCATTCTACTTCTGAGCTACACCCCAGCCCTGTTTTGTTTTTATTTTGAAACAGGGTCTCACTAGGTTGCTGAGGGCCTAAGTTGCTGAGGCTAGCCTTGAACCTGCAATCCTCTTATCTCAGCCTCCCAAGTACTAGGATTATAGGCATGTGCCACTGTGCCCAGCAGGGTTTGCTTTTCTTTGTCACTATTATTCCCTAATAATTTACTTTTGCTAAATATACAACCTTTTACCCTTGGGCAGAGTTGGTTTTTCCCAACTCTTTCCTGTCACATATTTATTATTCATTTATTTATTTATTATTTATTTATTTTACTAGAGATTGAATCCAGGGGCATTCTACCTCCAAACTACACCCCCAGCCCTTTTAAATTTTTTTCTTTTATGTTGAAACAGGGTCTTGCTAAGTTGCTGAGGGTCTCGCTATGTTATTGACACTGGGCCTGAACCTGCGATCCTCCAGTCTCAGTCTCCCAAGTACTGGGATTACGGACCTGCAAGCATGCACTGCCACACCCATCTCTATCATACAGAGATAATAAAGAGACTAGTTTCATCAGTTGTGTTTCCACTCTCAAATTAGTTCCGAATTACTTCACCTTACATTCTGAAAATGTGAAATTAGGCATAAAGCTATACGCTTTTCATTCTTTGTTGCCCAAAGTGTTATCCCTAGGCCGCCATCATTGGCCTTACCTGGAACTTGTTAGAGTGGCAACTTCTAGGGCTCCAATCCAAGTCTACTGAATCTGAAATCCGAGGGGAGGAAGTGAGTAATCTCTATCAGGCCCTCCAGCAGATTCTGATGCATGCTTAAGAGCCACCATATTAGTTAAATCTCATTAGATGAGTAGAGTGAATTCCGGAGGGCTGATAAAATTATTGGAAAATATCTCATTTTCTTAATCAAAAATAATTTGGCTGGTAAGGAAAGCTTGAAACATTTTGTCGTATATAAACTAATGTATATTGTCATTCTTTGTTATCATTGGGGGAAACTGAATGGAGTATGCATGGTACCTCTGTACTACTTTTGTAACTTTCTGTGAATCTACAATTAATTCAAAATATGAAGTTTTTATTTAAAAAAAAAACTTTTAAGCTGGGCGTGGTAGTGCACGCGTGTAATCCCAGTAGTGGGAGGATGGCAGGTTCAAGGGTGTAGCTTGGAGGTAGAATGTCCATGGGTTCAATCACTAGCAAAAAATACACACACACACACACACACACACACACACACACACACACACGGGGTGGGAGGGAGAGAACAGGGAGAGGTTTCCTCTGTTCCAGACTCAAGGGAGCACCAAACCCCTCTTGCACAGAACAAAGTTTTAAAAGTAAGTAGAAATTACCTGATGTTTATGGTTGTTTCTACCTTAACCTCAGCTAGTAATTAACATCCTTCTGGGAAGTACACTTTGAGACTGTAGCCTCAGTCAAAGCATGTATTTCCACAACTTTGCCAACACAGTTGAACAGTCGTTACTAGCTTCCCAATGTGCCTATTGAAAACAACAACAGAAGGGAATGCGGGTTGTAGGAAAGGTATTAATTTTCTTCCTCTAGCTTTTCAGTCAATGAGGATAGATTTTTAAATCCTTTTTCATTCCCTTAAGAAAAATCTCTACAAAGAGAAACAGATGGTCTACCCCGCCTAGCACACCTGCTTAACTGGTTACTGGTAGTCAGACAACGCTTCAAACACAAAAGACTCACACTGATTTACTAAAAATACTGAATAATTATCACACATATGTTCCTCTGCAGAGAGGAAAGGAACTGAGGTGTTTTTTCAGTTTTTTAAAAAGAGTTCTATTGTCACTAATAAAATGAGATTTTACTTCAAAAATGAAAGCAGACCAGCTACCTTTCTTTCTAACTGTAAAGGTAAAACATGCTAAGGGAATAATTTTAAACAATGCAGAAAAATATTGAGAATATTATTTTTAAACATCCCCAAATTTCACCACAAAGAGGTAATCACTAGAAATATTTTGGGTAACATCCTTCCAGGTATCTTTCAACATATTGGTTAATAGAATTAAGAAAATATGATAGCCGGGCATGGTGGCGCACGCCTGTGATCCCAGTGGTTGGGAGGCTGAGACAGGAGGATCTCAGGTTGGAGGCCAGTGCGTGGTAATTTATTGCACTCCTGTTTCAAAATAAAAAATAAAAAGTGGGACTGAGAGTGTAACTCAATGGTAGAATGCCTCTGGGTTCAATTCCTAATACTGCACACACACAAAAAAGATATTTTGATCTGTGCTGTGATCTATACATCTGTGTTGGCTTCTATACATCTTTCCTTGTCAAATACAAACCTCAATAATCATTTTTATGGCTGCATATGATTTCATGGTGTAGTTATACTACAATTTATTTATGAACCTTGTATTGAGCAACAATTAGGTTATTCTAGTTTCTTGGTTTGATATGCAGAGCTAATATATTTATAAAATATTCTTCAGTCCAGGTGCAGTGGTGCACCAGTACCTGGGGGGATGAGACAGGAGGACTGTAGGTTCAAGACCAGCACACAGTATCTTAGTAAGACCCTGTCTCAACGTAAAATAATAAAATAAAAAGGGGCAGGGTGTAGCTCAGTGGTAGAATGCCCCTAAATTCAATCCCTAGTACTAAAAAAATATTAAGGATTTATTTTTATTACCCTCTTGAGATAAATTATTAGCACTGCAGTATAATTAATTTAAAGCTTATATAGTTTTTTGAGGTTGCTATATTTTGCCAACTTGCCCTTCAAAACGTTTATAGCGATCTGTACTCCTACCAATATTACAAAAGCATCTACATTTTCTAACTAACTCATCAACCCTGAGTATTTGATAAACACAACAACAACAAAATACTTATAAGTGAAAAATTATATCTCAGTTTGGTGTCTTTTTATATTTCTTTAAATCCTAAACATATTTTCATTTACCTGATGGCCATTTGTATTAATATAACTATTTTCCATTAGATCAGATTCTTCTGAGTTGAACATCCCATGATAGATTAGGCAACAGGAAACTGTTGAATTTATAAAGAGCTGCTTTTTTTGCATTTCTGTTTGGAAGTCCCTAGCTTTAAATCTTATCCCTAAATGTACCAGCAAAATACTAGGATTCTGCTAAGGGGAAAAAATGCTTATTGCTAGGACAAAATGATTTGAAAGGCTTTGCTTTCTACTCTCAAAAGATATTTCAGACAAGATTTATAAAAAGGGCTTGTTTCTAATAGTCATATGATAGATTTGTCTGTTTGCTGACAGTGAAAATCAAGGCAAACCAAAGAATACAAAATTAATTTCTATATGTGTACATACTGCTTTTAGTTTGTAGACTCTGTGAATTCTTCGTCTGCACTCTAAAACGGTAGTTTATAACATCTACTGACTGTGTCACTTACAGAAAAGAAGGGGTGCTCACAAAGTAAATTAGCACCACAGCATGCTTCTCTGTGAAAGTCAGGGAGCCACCTGCGTCTCCAGTTTAATTAGGCGCTCCGAACCACACTGGGGAGAGCAAGCCACTTTAAATTAATGCTTTCCCATTGTTTCCTGGAGAACTTGGTAAATTCAGGCACCTACTCAACCCAATCTCCAGTTTTACATTATTCCAGGGGCTCTAAAGAGTGTGATGTTCCGGCAGAGGAAAGCTCTCCCTGTGTTCTCAGAACTAAAAAATCAGTAGCTCCCCCCAATTCCTGTTTGCAGAGAAGAGTAAAAATATAGAGGCATTGGAGTATAACCTATGCAGGTTTACTGCCATTGTAGGTATTTTTTGGTAATTTTTGTGTGGCTTTATTTCCAATCCATAGCATTTTTTAATCCATTGAGGATGTATGCAATATATGCAGCTGTCTCCTATATAGAAAAAAAGAGTGGATATTTAGGCTTCAGTTCCAGGCCATGGATAAACAGATCTAAAACATAATTTCCTAACCTCTATTACCTATAAAAAGAGCAGATCTTAAGAAGAGAGGGACTGTATTATTTAATCCGTTCTCTTCTCCTTCCAGTAGAAAGAGTGATCTCTTCACTCAACGTGTATGTCTGTGACACAGCACTGTGCTGTTGTCGGGTAGAGGTCAGGCCACACATGAAGCGAAATGAAAAATAAAAGCATGCGTTTTTTTCTTCCTCTGATTGTCTTTAGAGAAAAGGTGGAGCTGGGCGTGGCGGCGCATGCCTGGAATCCCAATACTTGGGAGACTGAGACAAGAGAATTGCAGGTTCGAGGCCAGCCTTGGCAACTTAGCAAGACCCTATTTCAAAAAAACAAAAAAGTGAAATAAAGAGCTGGGGGTGTAGCTCTGAGGTAGAATGGCCCTGGGTTCAATTCCTAGTACCAAATAAATAAATAAATAAATAAGAAAATAAGAAAGAGTGGCGAGTGCCAAACCTTTGTATAAAATCAGAATAAAATGTGACCATAAAGTGCATAAAATCCTGTCCTGTTCATATATTTACTCCTTGTTTTATGAGGATTTTTTTGTTTCCTGATTAGATTGTAAACTCCTTTTGGACAGGGACTTTATCTTGTCATTTTCTTGTATTCCCTCACAGCATATACAATGAATATTTGTTTCTACTGCAAAGCTTCAGAAAAATGATTTGGCGGACTAGGATTTACACCTGGCATGTAAATGCCTACTAAATAGTAACATTGCTATAATAATTGCTTCCAAGGTAACAAAAAACTGAATCCATTTAATTTGTTTAATTGACAGTAAATGGGATATCTGGGCAAAATGATATCATGTAAGTCTCTGATATTCTTACTACTTTTTTTCCACTGTGTGCCATCTATTAAAAATAGATAAACATATAAAAATATCTACAAGTGTGTGACACAAATTATTCATAATAAAACAGTGTCTTGAAGAAATATTAAGGAACTTTGAAAGAAAGGAGTAATTGGAAAATAAGTCAGTAAAAACATATTAGGTGGTTTTCATAAAATATGGTGAATCTCCACTCAAAATAGGCCAGTATGTCCTTGCATGGACAGTGTGTGTGTGTGTGTGTGTGTGTGTGTGTGTGTGCGCGCGCGCGCGCATTCCCTTCCATGGTTGAACATAGAATTTGTTCCAAACATGGTAAATCATCAAGAACAGAAATATAGCATCTTATAATATTGATTCTTAAGAAAGGTCACATTATTAAAAACCTTTTTTCCTGTAAAAATAACAATCAAAATGGAAACTTGGCGATCATTACATATATCTCTAAAGCTAAACTGGCATTTCAAGCTTTGTCAGCCACCCTCTTTAACTCCAGCCAGCCCTTTAAAATCATCCCAAAGCATCTGTGTTATACACACACACACACACACACACACACACACACACACACGCACACACACAAACACACTTGCTTCCAGGTGACTAAAAGGTTTGCAACATGCATTTTTCTTTACCAAAGCATTTCATTAGGTGCTTATATAAATCAGTAATAATTTGAAGTTTTCATAATGACTTTCATTAATGTCATTATCCTATTACTTTTTGTTTTATCCTATGTAACCTTTAGTAATAAAGACATGGAATGCCCTGTTAAATTCATAATAGTCTTTAGTCTTCTTCTTCTTCTTCTTCTTCTTCTTCTTCTCCTCCTTCTTCCTTCTTCCTTCTTTCCTCCTCCTCCTCCTCGTCTTCTTCTTCCTTTTTCTATTCTTCTTCTTCTTCTTCTCTTGTGGTAATGGTATTGAGCCTAGGGGCACGTTACCACTGAACTAGATCTCTAACCTTTTTTATTTTTATTTTGAGACAGCATCTTGCTAAGTTGCTAAAACTGCCTTGGGACTTGTGATCCAAGTGCCTTAGCCTATTGAGTAGCGAGGATTAAAGGTGTGTGCCACCATGCCCAGCTAATAGTCTTCACTTTTAAAAACATTTTTAATGCTATAATAGACCATGCTGGGAATTGAACCCAGGGCCTTGTGCATGTTAAGCACACACTCTACCACTGAGCTATATTCCTAGCCCAATAGTAGATTACTTTTGATGAATGTATGAATTGGTACATAATAAACTATGAACTGATTCTGCATAAAATAGGTCGACTGGATTTAAACCCTGAAATTCTAAAATTAAAATATAGGCTATAGATTTTGTAACTACTACCACATAACATCATGAGTATTTCCAAATACATGTTTTGGTGGTCACATTTTTTTTTTTTAATGGGAATCTACATGGCACACAGTGAAAAATATCGTAAGAAAATCAGTGACGTACATGATACCCTTTTGTCCAAACAGCCCATTTACTATTGATTAAACAAATTAAACAGATTCAGTTTTCTGTTACCTCAGAACCAATTATTAAAACAATATTAATATTTAGTAGACACTTACGTGCCAGGTTCAATCCTAGTTCACTGAGTCCTTGAAGCAACACTATCAAGTAGTTATTACTGAGGTTATTTTAATGTTTTGGGGGCTTGGGGAATTGTTTTTTTGCTTTGGTTTTTTTTTTTTTTTGGTACTAGGGATTAAACCCAGGGGCATTCTACCTCAGAGCTACATCCCTAACCCTTTTTATTTTTTATTTTGAAACAGTGTCTTGCTAAATTGCCAAGGATCTCACTAAATTGCTGGCACTGGCCTCAAACCTATGATCCTCTTGTCTCAGCCTCCAAAGTAGTGGGATTACAGGCACACACCACCATGCTCGGCTCTGAAGCAATTTTTTAGGTGAAAAAACTGAGGCTTAGGAAGGTGAGATAACTTGCCAAGGTCACAGAGCTAGTGCGTGGAGTGACTGGGATTCAAACCTAGCTGTTCTAGCTTCAAAGCTTATGTCTTTAGCCTCTATTCATTGCTTCAAAAAATCCTTACTGAGTTTATACTATGTTTTGCATATCCTGCTAGATGCTGAGAAAAACGTAGTCAACTACATAATGCCTGACCTCGGTGGGGCTTAGTAGGAGAGACAGACAATGAACAACTAAGAAGACAAATGACTAAAACAATTACAGACCCGTGTGAAGGGCTCTAGCGCGGCCTTGGGCCTCCCAGGCTGAGCAGGATGGTTCTCCCGGCATCTTCCAGTTCATGCTGTAGCCTCTCTGATGTTCCTCTGTCCTGCACTGTCTCCGACTTCAAGGAGTTTCAAGTAACAGAAGAGAGTTAAGTCCTTGATGGTGTTACGGATACGGCTATGGCCAGATTATCCTTCTATCTCAAGGGAAGACATTCCTGGAGAGCGGATTCGCCTCCATTGCTGCCTGCCTCCAAGTCAGGCCACCCTGAAGGTAGCAGGGCTGGTCTCAGGCCCATCCAGCTGGGTAACACTTTTCCATTTGTACTCTGCCATAGGTGTCTATTGGTTGATGGAGACAACCCATTTATGGCTAATTTTATGATTTTGTGGGTGCATCATTTTATTTATTTATTTATTTATTTAGTAGTACTGGGGGTTGAACCCAGGGGCATTCTACCTCTGGGCTATCCCCCCAGCCCTGTTTTATTTTTATTTTGAAACAAGGTCTTGCTAGGTTGATGAGAGTCTCGCTTCACTGCTGAGGCTGTCCTAGAACCTGCCATCCTCCTGTCTCAGCCCCCCAAGTCCTGTGATTACAGGCATGTGCCACCATGCTCGGCTTGGGTGCATCATTTTATAACAAGGCCCAGTTGCATTTTGCAGCAAGGACCAGACCTCTGAGAGCATTGTCGATGAGATTCATGGTTCCTAGGACTGTTTCCGCCACTGAAGTCCCTATATTGTGACGTGAATGAGACGCGGGATTGCTTTTAGTCACTTGGTTTGAATGACTGCCTCCTACATACGTGTATTAGCTGGATGTCCCTGTATCCACAGATTTCAGTAGAAGCCTTACAAACACCCATTCCCACCAAGGAACCAAGTCCCAGTAGTCTCTACAGGGGCTCTAGACTTGAGTGCCTCTGTAGTATTTCAGGAAGAAAGATGAAGCAAATATACAAAATCTCTCTTCAGAATTTGTTCCGCTTAGGAGATGTATTCGTTCCCTAGGACTGCCATAACCAAGGACGAGAGGCTGAGCTGCTCAGACGTCATTAATGCATTTCTCACAGTTCTGGGGGCTAGAGGCCCTGATCTAGTGTCAGAGGGTTGATTTCTTCTGAGCCCCTCTTCTGGTCTGTAGATTGCTGTCATCTCCCTGGGTCTTTGCACAGTCTTCCTTCTGCATCTGGGTCTGGGTCCTAATCTCCTTTTATAAGAACACCTGGCATACTGGACTAGGTTCCTCCCTAATGGTCTGATTTTAACTTACTTACCTCTTTTCAAAGTCCCTATCTCCAAATAGTCACAATCTGAGGTGATGGGGGGGGTAGGACTTCAATACAAGAAATTTGAGGAGACACAATCCGCCCCTAACAGGAGAGTTCATGAGATGGGAGAACATAGCAAGATCAACACATTTATTACTTATTTATTTAGTTAATTATTTTTGGTACTGGGAATTGAACCCAGGGGCATTCTACCTCTGAGCTACACCCCCAGGTATTTTTATCTTTTTATTTTTTGGTGCTGGGGATTGAACTCAGGGGTGTTCTACCCTTGAGCTACAGCCCCAGCCCTATTTTATTTTTTATTTGGAAAACAGGGTCTCACTAAGTTGTTAAGAGCCTCGCTAAGTTGCTGAGGCTGGCTTCAAATCTGTGATCCTCCCGTCTCAGCCTCTCAAGTACTGGGATTACAGGCCTGTGCCACCACACTGGGCTTGTTTTTCTTTTTTCTTTCTTTTTTCTTTTTTGAGACAGGGTCTTGATAAGTTGCTGAGGGTCTCGCTAAGTTGCTGAGGCTGGCCTCAAACCTGTGATCCTCCTGTCTCAGCCTCTCAAGTACCAGGATTACAGGCAGGCACCATGCACCCAGCACCAACATAACATTTAATTATAGAGTACAGGTATTCAAGGTAACTCTTCCATCCAGCCACACTGGGGCTACTCCCTCCCCGTTTACATAGGGTAGCTTCTTCTAGCACTGTTTGCTGGAGAGGGGTGCTCACCACTGGACAGGAAGTTAGGTGATATAAATAACATTGCCTCACACAGTGAAAGTGATTTAATTTCCTTGCAGTTCTGAGGAAGTGCTTGGATGGACGGTGTGGGTTTGTCAGTAATGCTTTTAACACTTGCTAATTCCTCCCTCCCTACTCCCCCTGCCTTGTTTTATTTGCTTAAGCACAGAAATTCCGACCTCACGTTCCAGAGCCTTCAGCAAGCAACATATGTCTAGTCCTAACTAATTTATTATTGTTCCATGTTTATTTTCATTGAACTCTTGAAGTTACTTTGCATTTCCATTTGTCGTCAGTGATACTGTTTTTCAACTAAAATAGTCGTATTGTTTTATTTAATATAAGGTATTTATGTTACAAAAGTGAGTCCGTTCAAAGAAGAATATTAACAATAGCACAGGTGGTCGGCAGATAAGGTAAAATCATGAAGGTGGTCTATGAGGGTCTTGCACAAATACTGGTCTTAGTGGCTCTTGAGTTGTCCACCAAGGGACACTCCTGAGAGCAATGACACTTCTAAGTCCCCCCGAGCCACCACTCTGTGTCGTGGTCAATACTGGTTTCCCGGAGCTGTGGACTCCTTCCCAGGGTGATGTGCCTTGTCTACTGAAGCCTACGAGGAGGCAGAGTGGGGAGGAATTGCCTTCCACTTTTTTTATTTTTTTGTACTACTGGAGATTGAACCCAGAGGCATTCTACCTCTGAACTATACCCTCAGCCCTAATCTTTTTTTTTTCTTTTTTGGAAACAGGGTCTTGCCAGGATGTTGAGAGTCTAAATTGCTGAGGCTGGCCTCAAACCTACTGTTCTCCTGTCTCAGCCTCCCAAGTACTGGGATTACAGGCATGTGCAACCATGCCTGGATGCCTTCCACCTTAATTCTTCTGAAAACTACCACATCCAGCACCTAAGCAAGTATCTACCCACAGGGCAGGATTTTACTCTCTGGATCCTTCTCTTTACTTAGGTTCCAACCCTAACATTATTAAGGCCCTCATCTTAATAAGGGGGCATTTAATAACAGTCTAGACACAGCAACATTTTTGTCTTGGATTTGAAAACCCAGGAAATCCCATACATGACTCATAATTCTTTCTTATGCTTGTTTTCTTTGTTGCCCTTTTGTTTTACAATTTGGGGCTTCATTCATTATTCCCTGTTGGATATCTGATTTAATGCGTTGGATATGCTGACTTGATAAAATGCTTTATCTGAAAGAGTAAAATATTTGTCAAGATTGGCTAAATAATCTATTTGTGTAACTGTAAGATGATTTTTTAAAAATTTTTTTGGCGGTACTGGGGATTGAACCCAGGGGCATTCTACCTCCGCGCTACACCCCCTGCCCTATTTTTTTATACTTTATTTTGAAACCGGGTCTCACGAAGTTGCGGAGGCTTCACTAAGTAGAGAAAGAGAGAGAGAGAGAGACAGGGAGAGAGAGAGAGAGAGAGAGCTGAGGCTGGCCGCGAACCCAGATCCTCTGGTCTCCGCCTCCCAAAGTACTGGGATTACAAGCGTGCACCACCACGCCCGGCCTAGGACAAGGCTTTCTGAGAAACTTCTTTTGCTGTCTGCTGAGGTCAAGCTAGCGCTGCTCCAGTCAGCACTGAACATTCCCGACCAGGAGAAACCACGCGAGGTGTGGCTCAGGGTCATCAAAACACAACAGGCGTGGTTGAGTCCTTAGCACCAGGTTAGCTAATTTATTTTTCTTGAAATGACTAAAAAATAATAGCTGTTATTACAGAATTTGTGAAACCAAAACTTCAAGAGAAAAGAGGCTGACACCAGGATGAAATACCAATGTCCAGATACTTTATTTTATCCCTTTACAGCCATTTATCCTGGTCCCTCACATTATAAAGTGTTTTCTATGGCAATGATTCTCAATTTGGGGGGGGGTAAGTAGGGGTTGAACCCAAGGGCAGTCTACCTCTTAGCCACACCCCCAGTTTTTAAATTTTTATTTATTTATTTATTCATTCACTTTTGGTAAAGGGGATTGAACCCAGGGCTGTTCTACCTCGAAGCTATACCTTCAACCCTTTTTTATTTTGAAATGGGGTCTTGCTAAGTTGCTGAGGGCCTCGCTATGTTGCTGAGGCTGGCCTCTAACCACCCATCCTCCTGTCTCAGCCTCCCAAGTGCTGGGATAACAAGTGTGCACCACCACTCTAGGCAGGTTCTCAATTTTTTAACCCCATCATTCCTACAGGACCCAATGAGGCTTCTAAGAGTAACTGTCTTAGTCAGCATCCTCATTGCTATAACCTAAAGACCTGATCACGTGATTTAGAGGAAGGAAGATTTATTTGTTCACAGTCTTCCTTGGAGATTTCGGGGTTCAGTCCATGTGAGGCCAGGGACTGTGGATCTCAGGGCATGGCAGCAGGAAGCAGAGAGAGAGGGAGAGAAAGAACAAGTCTTTGTTTCTCACATCTTGCAGGCCAGAAGCAAGAGAGAGAGAGCAAGGGAGGGAAAACCATATATAACGGCCAAAGCCACACCCCCAGGGACCCACCTTCTCCAGACGCATCCTACCATCCCAGGCCACCACCCAGATAAATCCATTATAATGGATTTATCCACTGCTGAGATTACAACCAAGCCCAGTTTCCAACATTGCTACCTTGTTTACATGAGGGCTGGGGGACATTCCAGTTCCAAACCATTACAGTAACTAATATTTGAGGGGAAAATCCTAATAGAGAGGGGGAATTTCACTTGAATAAAAGAACTCATGGTTGTTTGTGCTATCTTTCACTTTGATCATTACTGCTCTGTAATATTTAGTTGGTTTTTATTGAATACCTAGATCAACATGGCAGAACACTACTGATAAAAAAATTTACTATATTCTGCTAAATTGTATTTATTTATTTATACATGCTAGGGATTGAAACTGGGGGGGGGGTTGTACCACCAAGCTATACCCTTTGCCCCTTTGCTCCTTTAAAAAATTTTTTTTATTATTTATTTATTTATTTATTTATTTATCTTTTTATTTTTTTTTTTGAAACAGAGTCTCGCTAAGTTACGGTGCACTAGCCTAGAACATTTGATCCTCCTGCCTCAGCTTACCAAGTTAACTGGGATTATAGTCATGTGCTGTGGTGCCCGGGTCTGCTAAACATTGTTAATACTGCCCATCCTCCATGCCCCCTTCTGCCTTCCTCATTTACCCTAACTTTCTTCCCGTCTCTACAACCAATGTGCTTCAGGGAAAGGTTGAACTTCAGCTTCAGGGCTGGGGTTTAAGGGTCATCTCAACCCCTTGCCCCGATGGATTTAGGAGCTGGGTCTGGGCAAGTTGTCTCTGGCCTTCTCTGGCCACAAGAGGAGTTCAGACATGAGCAGGAGGGCCGGTGTGAACCAACGAGACTGCAGTCACGTGGAAATAAATTCCCTTGTGGGGAGGAGAAATCCCCAGGAGAGACACGGTCTTTCCCTGGTAGTCACTGTAGCTGTTGTGAACCCAGGACTGCTCCAGCCTCTCTGCAGGGAGGAAGCTGACCCGAGTATGACAGGACTCAGGGGGAAGATGCAATGAGGGCTCACAGGGACTTCACCAGCCCTACAACCTAAAGCCACGGTGCCACGGCCATACATACCCTTATTCCCTAAACCCGTGGGGGTAAATTTTCCCATTTCTGGTGGCTCTAAGCATAATAATACTGACATAACACTTCTAATACTGAAATAGTATTCAAGATATAGGTTTATCATCTTATACACCATGATTCTTGTGTAAGAGGAGTTTCATTTCATAGGTTGGAATGAATAGGGAAAGAGGAGTTTCTTTAGTCTGCATAACTATTGATTTAAGTTAATTGCTTTAAATGGCATCTTAAATATTAATTCTAAAAGTTTCCATTAAATACAGCATAATACTATGGTTAAGTTATAAGAGATGAAGGCTTTTAGCAATCACAAAATGTCGATGATCTTTAAAGTAAATCTCAAAAATAGGATTTGTGCTTAAACTATGTTTTATCTGTAATGTCCTTGGGATTTAATCCTTGCTGATAAGAAGTGATTAAAAAACATTTCTTGGTGAATAATTTATGTATAACATCATCAAGTTGAAGAACTACATTGAAGAGAAATTTCAGTAACTCTTTATGGTATAACTAGTCTTTGTGTTTTTAATGGGGGGCTTTTCAGATCATTCATTCCTTTAAATGTGTTGAAATACTTAAAATGACATTAAAATTATAAAAATAGAAGCACAGAAATAAAGCTATAAAAATAAAGATGATTTTCTTTTTAAAAAGGTATGAACTTATCCCTCTTTGGTGAAATTATTTTACATTCTGTTTTGTAACTCGTGTGTCTAGGAAATGAGGATCTTTAGGGTATGGGGAGAGGGGAAGGTGACAAACAGATCTAAAATGATCACATGATTATTTTCTGGGAGAAATGTAACTCCATGAAAGTATATATTTTTATTGAAGATTACTTACATGTCAAAATGTTGAACACCTGTGTTACATTTCTTTTTCTTTTTTTTTTGTGGTACTGGGGCTTGAACCCAGGGGCATTCTACCTCTGAACTACAACCCCAGCCCTATTTTATTTCTTATTTGGAGACAGGATCTCACTAGGTTGAGAGTCTCACTACTTGCTGAGGCTGTCCTTGAACCTGCGATCCTCCTGTCTCAGCCTCCCAAGTATGGGGATTATAGGCGTGCGCCACCATGTCCGGCCTGTGTTACATTTTGATAGCAAATCTTCTGCCCTTCAAACATGCTTACTTTGGAGTTTCCACGTTCTCTGCATCACACTCAGCAGTATTTATTTTGCAGACAGCAGATCCATAGGCACCTTGCCATCCATCTTCCCTTATTTACTTATATTTAATTTTCTAGATTCGAACATTCTTACATATTATAATAGCACATGGCTACAGAGGACATAAAATACTCAAGGTAGCTGAAGATTGATCATCCAGACTTAGATTAATTTCAATTTTGTTGATACAAGAAAGTAGGAGCCCAGCGTGGTGGCACACGCTTGTCATCCCAGTACTTGGGAGGCTGAGACCGGAGGATCTGGGTTCGCAGCCAGCCTCAGCTACTTAGTGAGGCCCTCCGCAACTTAGTGAGACCCTATTTCAAAATAAAGAATAAAAAATAGGGCTGAGGGTGTAGCTCGGAGGTAGAACGTCCCTGGGTTCGATCCCCGGTACCGAAAAAAAAAAAAAGAAAGTAGGAAAAAGAAATAGCTACACCAAAAGAGAATACCTAAATTAAAGAAAAAAGCATTGGACCAACTCTATTCTTTTTGTGTGTAGAGGTCCACATTTCAGATTTTAAACTGGAAGGCAGTATCCGATAAGATCTAAACAAATAATATGAGTTGATTTGTGAGTTCTACTTTCAAAAATCAAAAAATATTTTACTGCAGTGAGACTTTGTTTTGGGGGGAAGAGTTTGTAAACAAGATATCTCAGTGAGTGGAATTTTGACTGAAAGAAACATATCTGGATATATTATTATCTTTGGAAATAGTTAGGGTTGGTTTATTTAAGGGGTTGGTGGGGAGAGGAAAACTGTACTGATACTTACATCTCATTATTGGGTATCAGATTAAAAGTATGCTTGATTTAAAGGGATTTGAAGTTAACGAATACAACAAACTGCTATGAAGTTCCACCTTCCCATATCAAAATGATATCATTAGGAACCCATGCTCATGAGAACCAAGTTGGGCAGAGAGAGAGAGAGAGAGAAAGAGCTAATTGATATTGGCAGAAACACTTTAAGGGAAAGGATAAGAAAAGAAACCTGACTACATGTGTAAAATGAGTGCTCCCTCAGCTCTATTCTTAGAAGTGGTAAGTTGATTATTTGGATGGGATGATAATTGGGTCCACTGAGCTGCATTTGTTACACCATTTAATACTTTTTAAATGGAAGCAAACTGAAGCCATGGAAAGTCTGCTCAGCTTTCCTAAGACTTACAAGCTTACTTTAATTAAAAAAAATCACCAGTGAACACTACTGAAAATAGATATATGATAAATTTATCCCATTCCCCTGTGTAAATTCAGAGGTGAAATTTTCAAGATAAACAGCTATGTGAATTTGGGCATTTGAAATTTGAAAACTCTTGGGAATCTTATGGTGCCTGATGGATCTATGTTGGTCCAGTTAAGAAATAAGAAAATGTTCTTGAAAAATTGAAGCCTAAAAGTTTAGCAAAAGTAGAATGCCAGTGTCCAAATATAACAAAATTATATTATAACATTTTATTTAAGAAATGAATATTCTTAAAAATTGTTTACTATTTCAATAAATTTACTTTATAATAGAGGATATTACCCCAATATATCATGTCAGGTTAGGTTTAAAGTCCACTGGGGAAAATTCATTATTGTTTTTCCATTCATTCAACAAATGTACTGAATGCCTATTGTATGCCAAACTCTATTCTAGACCCTGGAGATAGCAAAACAAACAAGGTCCCTGTCTCATGGAACTTAATTAATAGATTGGATTTCATTGGCACTTGTGCTCACAACATAATGACATGCTAATTTCAACAAGGATTTGAGATGCACTAAATGGTGTTAAAATTTCCATCAGGAAAATAACAAATAATAAAATCTTTTTAACTTGGCCCGCTGAATAGACATCATTTTGGTGTGTTGATATTCCTGGATAGAGATAACAGAAACCAGTTTGTAATAAACACTACTTGGATGATAGACAAACCTATAATATCCTACACCTTTACACAATTTTTGTGTAAGAATTATTAGCATGAGCTGACAAATACATACTTTTGAAAGACATGTTTGTAAAGTACTTTTCCATTGTATCTGTGGGTATTGGTTTAAATTTTGCAGAGGTCTAGATCTTTCGTTTCCCTTTCTTGCTTTAATGCAATATAAAAGTTTAATGTTATGTATCTCTCCATTTCTTTTCTTCAATTTTTACTGTCTCCTCTTAATATTTTTAAAATAGACATATGCTGCTTTACAAAGTTAATCTACTCACCCTCATTCCTGACATCCCTGCAAAATCATCTGTTTATAGTCATCTTAACCTTCCAATCTTTTCCCAAAACGTCACTGGAAACTTTTCTCTTCTAGTCCAGTAAATAATTTATTTTCCTGTTATTTTTTAAAGTTTCTGAAATCAAATAGATTACAATTTTTTTCTCAATGTATCAGAGAATAGCTGGCAATGTTCTCACATGCAGTCCAAATAAGACAATCTCACAATTATCCAACTTCAGAGTTTCTCATCTGTTTATAAAGTGGTAAAACCCCATCATACTTTCCACAGCGTGGCTGGGAAGATCAGAGGAGAGCTCACCATGTATGCCTGCTTTACTCAACAACCTGAACTCGCGTCAGCTGCAAGTATGAAATGGTTGCACTTAATCCAATCACTGCTTTCAAGTATGCTCTACTGTATTTCCTTTCCCATCCCTCTTTGACAGCTTGGTTAGATCCCGTAGCTTTCAGAACACTTTCTGCTATTAAAATGTCAGTTCAGTCCAATTTAATCCAATTTAAAATTCCACCTCATAGCTATTTAAACACCATCTCCTCCCATTACCCCAATTCTGGCAAAGTTTCCACTGACGGGGTTTGGACGGGGAGGGAGTAGGATCAATGTTTTCACTTCTTCTTCTCTTTTTAGTAACCTCTCCTTCAAAGAATTGGGATCAGATAAGGAGAAAGCATGCAAGTACCCCAACTCAACATATGCAGGGATGGTCCTCACTTACTTGTTGCTCTTTGTTCAAGACCCATCTGTCTCTGATGTCCTCTGAGTGGCTCCCAGGCACATGCAGACTCTCTCTTGGGACACGTGTGTGAGTTACTTCTAGGGGTTGATGTTAAGGGAGGGGCTTCCCAATGCCATCTATTCTGTCCTGGGAGACCTGGCTAAGTTTGTAATTTATTTTTAAAATTTAAATCAATTAAAATAAATGTTGGGCAGTGCTAGGAATTAATTGAAGTTAGAATTTGCACACACATGCTAGGCAAGTGCTGAGTTACACCCTCAGCCCTTTTTATTTTATTTTGAGACAGGGCCCTGCCAAGTTGCCTAGGCTGGCCTGAAGCTTGCCATCCTCCTGCCTCAGCTTCCTGAGTAGCTGAGATCGCAGGTGTGCACTACCATGCCTGTGTAACTCATTTGTTACTTCTGACTCCTTGTGCTGAACTGCTGCTGAAACGACATCCGCCTCCGTCTTGGATTCTACCCCCCTCCGCATCTTGCTGCTGCAGTCTCTTCACTAGCAGCCTGTCCTCTTGGACGCCACGATGGCTCAGTGCTAGTGACCTGCCATTGTGCCCCTTTCATCCACAGGAATCACACACCTTTTTGCCACAACAAAATGTGAATGAGGGCTGCTAATCAATCAACCAATTTATCTTTCTCTTGCCTGTGTACATGTGCCCCCCCCACGTGCAAACACACACGCATATGAAGTCTCTCTTTTCTTCCTACTCAAGATCCACAGTGAGCTGCTGGTTAGCCAATCCATCCGTCTCTGAGAGGTTCCCTTAGACCCACTGCCTTTTCTGTGGCTTAGGGTGAGGAGGAGAAGCACTTCCGCCTCCTAAATAGAAAGGGCCTCAGTTTGTCACTCGCCGCTCCTCAACTCATCGTCTGCGAAGATACAGCTCAGGGCGCGCTGGACTGATGGTTGTGGCTAGCAAAATCGGTGTGGTTACCTCTTACTGAGCCTGGGACAGGCAACTGGGCCCTAGTTTTCTCGAGTGCTCTTTAGAATAAGGTGGACATGACATCACTTTGTCATCTTTTGGGTCAAGAAGTGACAATACCAAGGAACAGATCAAGTTTCCAATCGACATCTGGTTAGCTAGAACCTGCTTGGAAATGTACACATTTCTGTAAACACACAGAATTACATTGGCAGCAGAAACACACACCATAATCCAGGACGGACAGTTCCGTGGTTTATGTAATCGTCAAGGGATACCAGCGTCGTTGTGTCCCCTGTGAAATGGTGCTGGCTGCAGTTGCTGCTTGTGCTGTTGTTGCTTAGGGATGTGGGTGAGAAGTTGAAGGAGACTTTCCTCTTCTCTGCACTTGGGCCATAGATATTTAGTCTTCCTCTGAATTCGGAGGACTATTCTGACCCATTGTTATTTATTTATTTATCTTATTGGTTACAACACAGAGAAGTGGGGGGATAATTTTATACCCGTTGAATTACTTGTAATATCAGCATTAAATAGAGCGCATGTGCCAGATATAACTTGGTGGTACAGAAGATTTTGTATTACTGTTTACTGGGCAGACTTCTCTGGCCCAAAGTATGCACCCAGAAGCCTTGGGGAAATTCTCCACCATACAGCTGAAGAGGCTAGTTCTTCCTCCACTACTGACTTCAGAGTGGCAAAAGGAAGCTTTCGAGCTGGACACAGTGGTGCACCCCTGTAACTTCAGTGACTTGGGAGGCTGAAGCAGGAGGATCACACGTTTGAGGCAGCCTGGGCAACTGTAGGGAGATCCTGTCTCAAAGTAAAAAATAAAAAGGGCTAGGGATGCAGGTCAGTCACAGAGTGGCCTTGGGTCCAATCTTTGATACCAAACCAACAAAAAAAGGAAGTTTTTTACTTATTTTTTTTTTTGCGGTACTGGGGATTGAACTCAGAGGCACTCTACTTCTGAGCTACACTCCCAGCCCTATTTTTTATTCTTTATTTTGAAACAGGGTCTCGCTAAGTTGCGGAGGGCCTCACTAAGTAGCTGAGGCTGGCCTCGAACCTGTGATCCTCCTGTCTCAGCCTCCCAAGTACTGGGATGACAAGTGTGCACCACCACACCTGGCAAAAAGGAAGCTTTTTAGAGAAAAATAAATATCGACATACACCAAACATTCTGCAATAGGTGACTAAAAGTGCCACGATACCACATAGCCACAGTGGTACAGTGGGGGACCTTCCATTCTAGCTATTGGTTCCTTCCTCTACTCCAAAAATCAAGTCCTCTCAAAAGTCTGCTGCCTGTAGAATATGGGCACTCTACCAATGGCATGGTCTTTTCAAACCCGAGCAGCATTTTCAGTTGGCCTGCAGCTCTTTACTGCAGTTCCAGAAGTGTCCCCAGCTCTACCAGTCCTCTACAGAGTAAGGGACCTTCTCACACCCTCCGCTCTACACCTTGTATCAGGGACAGCCAACATGACGTACATCATGACTAAGTGGCTCGAAGCTCACGGCAGCCTTAAATAATTCATAAAGCTTACACCACAAAGGAGAGCATGCACAAAAGGTTGCTTTTACTTACCTCTTAAATGCAGCCCCATGCTCCAGTTCTCAGAAAACTTAATCTCAGTTATCACTGAGGTTTCCTATTCACACACAAAGTATTGTTCAAAGGTGCTGGGTTCTTACCTAGAGCAAATGTTAGTGGAGGACTTGCCAGTCCTAGCTTTGCTGGCCACCGATAAGCTGTCCAACATCCAAGCCAGCCTGGTTCCTTCAAGTCTAGTGAGTTTGTTGATTCTGTGTCAAATTAGGGTCATGTGCATCTGTGCCCAGGCTGATAAGTTGGACCCTAAGGTCTCACGTCCATATATATTCCATGGGGCCAGTAGCTTTTTCTGGCCCCTTCCCATGGCTCTGCCAGGAAATAGAACGTGAGTCCCCACCAAACTCTCATTCATCCCTTTAGGCAATTCTTTCTAACTTCCTTACTACTCTCTTTCATCTGCCCTTCACAAATGTTATTATAACCATCTCAATGAGTATGGGCTGAAGGTAACGAACCTGTATGTAGTATTTTTTTAAAAATTGGAAATTCAAGTCAGGTGTGGTGGTGCATACCTGCAATTCCAGTACTTGGAGGCTAAGGCAGGAGGATAACAGGTTTGAAGCCAGTATGTGGTGACTTAATAATAAAAAACGAAAATCAAAAAAGGGCTGTTGGTATAGTTCAATGGTAGAGGATCGCTGGGTTCAATCCCCAGTACCCCGCAATACTGAAATTCATTATCATCATTTAAAAACTCACCAACTGCTGTGTGCATGTATGTCACTATCACTATGAACTACATTATGATGTGAGACTATAAGACTATAATGCACCAATAAAAGTATTTTTAAAAAAAACTGGATGAGTTCACATAGAAACCTACAACTCTCAAAGACCTGAAATTCTCAAAGTCAAAACAGTATAGTGATACAAGCATACCCATGTTTATAGCAGCCCAATTCACAACAGCCAAATTATGGAAGCAACCTAGGTGCCCATGAACAGATGAATGGACAAAGAAAATGTGGTTATACACATAGTGGAGTTTCACTCAGCCATAAAGGACAACAAAATTATGTCATTTGTAGGAAAATGGATGGAACTGGAGAATATCATGCTAAGCGAGATCAGCCAGACTTGGAAAATCAAGGGTCACGTGTTCTCTCTCATATGTGAAAGCTAGATAGAAAAAAGGAAATAAAAGAGACCTCATGAAAATGAGACCAGTAGAGTAAAGAAAAGGGATGGGAAGGGAGGAGAGGAGTAAAGGAGAGGTATGGGGAAGGAAACAGACCGAATGATGTTATTTGCATGTATGGATGTATCACCAGGAATCTCACTATCATGTATAATGCATCAATAAATTCTTTTTTAAAAGAAACCAGCCGGGTGCATGGCATGCTTGTAATCCCACTACTTTGGAGGGCCAAGACAGGAGGATTATAGGTTTGAAGGCAGTCTCAGCAACTTAGTGAGACCCTGGGGGCGTAGCTCAGAGGTAGACTGTCCCTTGGTTCAATCTCCAGTACCAAAAAAAATTTGTAATTCTCACTTTTTATAAAAATTTAGAAAATCTGGCGTTTACTACCTGGCAATAACCAGCAGGAGCAGAGAAGGGTTGCCCCTTCAGATAGCTGTGATCCTTCAGGTCTGCTCAGGCCCTGCCCAGTCCGCATCTGTCACTACCAGCACCTGTCTGAACTGTAGGTGTGTTTGACTCTGGGATGCTCTACTGTGTGGTCTCTCATAAAAGCCGGGAAGAGGAGCTGTTTGAGGGAATATCACCCCTAGAGCATAAGTATAGGCCGAAGTGAAGGAATAAAAAGAATTTGGTTACCTTTGCAGAAACAGAAAGGGGAACAAATCTCAAAATAATGTCACAATCAATTGCCCCTTCCACTAATAATAAAAACGACTATCACGTTCAGAGACTTCATCACGGCTTAGCCCCCTCACAGAAGCGAAGTCCTTTAATCCTCACAAAAATTATACAAGGTAAGAACTATTAAATTGTTTTACAGATGGAAAAATGGAGGCTCAAAGAAAAATTATTTGGCCAAGTCACAAAGCTAATAAGTCATGGAACTTGGAATCAGGTAAGTATGACTTTTTGATACTGGGCTATACTGTCTCTCTGACAATAGATATTAGTGGGCCTTCCTCAAAGGATTAAAGTGGACCAAATTAATTGCCATGTTTAATTATATGAGATCCTAGCTTAAAAGGGCTGAGTCATCTTGGCACTAAGCAATAAGTACTGCTTACAGCTCCCACTGACATTCCTCCTTTTAAACAGAGGCTATTTTCTAAACACTTCTTGAAGATTGGGTCTGGCAACATGAGGTACAGTTATTCAATTAATATGCTAATTACATTATCCCTGGGAGCTTGCCTTAAATTTTACTCTGTGTGTGTGTGTGTGTGTGTGTGTGTGTGTGTGAGAGAGAGAGAGAGAGAGAGAGAGTGTGTGTGTGTGAGAGAGAGAGAGAGAGAAAGAGAGAGAGAGAGAGAGAGGGAGAATGTGTAAAGAGAGTGAATGTGTATGTACAGGGGAATGGGATGAAGAAGGGGTACACGCCTGTAATCCCAGTACTTGGGAGGCTCAGACAGGAGGATTGTAGGTTCGAGGCTGGCCTCAGCAATTTAGTGAAACCCTGTTTCAAAATAAAAAAATAAAAAGGATAGGAGAACTGAAGATTAGAGGTCAGCCTCAGCAACATAGGGAGTCCCTTGGCAACTTAGTGAAACCCTGTTTCAAAAAACTAAAATAGACTGGGGATGTAGGTCAGAGATAGAATGCCTCTGGGTTTAATCCCCAGTAACACAATACAAATAAGTAAGAAAGTGAGTAAGTGAATGAATGAATGAATGAATGAATGAATGGGGAGTTTCCGCTCAGAGGTAAAATGCCCCTGAGTTCAATCCCCAGTGCAAAAAAAACCCCCCAAAACCCAAAACCAACAACAACAAAAAAACCCAAAATCTACTATTATTTCCAGCGGGTTTGCTTTTATAGGTTTTAAGCCAGATGACCTTCCAAAGGTTTCTATTCCTTCCTAAAATAAAGTCTGAAATTGGGAACTCTAAAAGGAAAAAATGGGAGTTGACAGCATTTGAACGCCTTAATTTTTGGTTTTGATTTTGCCTCTCTGTGGTTAGAGTAGAGGAACCTATACCTTTAAATTCCCCTGCCCACGTGACAATGTTTTTGTTTTTAGGGGACTTTGTAAGGTACAGGAAATTCTCTGAGCGCTTACGTCAGAGCCAACAGTTACAGTCACTACCGTATTGACACTAACTTGTTTCCCAAGGGCAGAAAGCCGCTGCAGTGGCGCGCGAAGACAATTCGGGGATGGTAGAGTTCAGACCTAAGTCTATTTTTTCTGCGATTTAACTTTATAAGCGGCATTGACCCCAAGGGCCTGAAAACACGCTGGTTATTACAAAAATTCCCGTTGATAAATTTCCCAGGTGTGTCTGGGACCTACAGCAGACAATACGGTACTCTCTCCCAACATCAGGAAGCGTGGACAGCAGTAGTGCGCCTGCGCCGCCCGTCCCGGTCCCGTCGCCCGCCTTTCCCCATCCAGCGAGCAGGGGGCGCTGTGAGATGCTGAGCGAGGCTTCTCTCTCGGGCTCGGCCACCGAGTGTAAAAGCGCGGGAGGTGACGCGCGAAGAGCGGCGTTCTATCCTCGACTTCCCTAGTCTCTATCGTCCTTGGTCCTCCAGCCTCCCCCGGGGCACTGGGCCTGCGGGCCTGGTTGCTAGGCGGAAGAGGGGCGCGGTGGCGTCCGCGGTGCCTGCCCGGGCGTTTGGAAAGCGGCTAAGCAGGCGGCAAAAGGTCCCCGCGACTCACTCCGACCCTCTCGCCTCCATCAGACCCGGCCTCCGGCCGCCGAGCGCCACCATGGTCTCCAAGTCGGACCATCTGCTCATCGTCGTGTCCATCCTAGAAGGTGAGCGGCCTCAGGCTTTGCATTTGCAGCTGCGGCTTCCTGAAAAAATTGTAAAGAGTCGAGGCTTTGTGCACCTGAAGCACCTGTCATCTTGGCCTTTGTGGTCCCCAAAGGCTTGCTCATGGTTGAACGTAGCCATGTCTGCGAGGCGATTGATTTAAACCTCTCTCCAGGGAGGATGGGAGCTATTAGGGATAAGTGATATTTAGCGAGACGAGTCGTAGCCCCGGAGAATGTCGAAAGAACGATTTCCAGCAGCAGCAGCAGCAGCAGCAGCAGCAGCAGCAGCTTGTCGATGGCTTTTATGTCTGAGTTGCAAGCGTGCCCTGGAAAGCACGTTCTGTTCTGCAGCCTCCAGGTAATGCCATTTGCAAGAACTTTGCCTTTGACACGAGTACGTGCTTCTTGCCGTTTCACAAGTCCTGCCGAGGCTGTGCCCTTTACAAGTCTGGATGGAGGGCTTGGGGGACTTCCGATGTTGAGCAGGTGTATTAATTATATGTTCCTTAAAGTTTTGTGGAGTGACATTCGTTTATTGGGGACGCATTAAATGCCAGGCACTGTGCTGGCAACGCATCAATAAGAGTCCTGGGTCCAAAAGCTGAGTGTAGCATGGGAAATGTGTCCAAAAAAAAAAAAAATACATATGTGTTAAGACTCCTAATAAGGAGTCTCATATGAGAACCTCAAGTTGAAACTAACAAGGTTTGTAATCCAAGTCTTTCTGACCAGTTGAATTCCTATCCAGGAAGCTCAAACTAGGATGAGGAATAGCAGGGATTTACTTAACAGTGGTTAAAATTCCCTTAACCATAACCCTCCCCACTAGACCTATCAACAGGACTAGTTGACTTAGTGCAAGATGCTTAAGTCTTCTCTCTCCGCGTTCTTCAGCTTCTTGTTTTCACTTCTTAAGGTTTGTTTCTGCTGGGTGTGGTAGCGCACGCTTTTAATCCCAGTACTTGGGAGGCTGAGACAGGAGGATCGCAGGTTCTTGGCCAGCCTCAGCAACTTGGGAGGCCCTCTGCAACTTAGTGAGACCCTATTTTCAAAATAAAGAATAAAAAATAGGGCTGAGGGTGTAGCTCGGAGGTCAAATGCCCCTGCCTTCAATCCTCCCCAGTACCACACACATACACACACAAAAAAAGATTTTTTTTTCCATTAGACCCCCCCCCTCAAGTTCCTTGTGGGCAAGTACTTGGTTTTACTCTTCTGATAATACCTCACTCTGAATATGCCTTGATTAAACATTGAAGAAAGGGCATCAGGCAGTGCAAATGAAAATTAATGTGTAGGTAGAATATTTTGATATTTCTTGATAATATGCAGTATTATCCTTGAGAGTAGAATGAATGAATACATGTGCTTATTTTTCTTTAGCTAATTTGGAGATTATTCTTAAATGAGTTAATAGGAAACTTAAGATACAGGTAAATTTGTTTTTCCTAATTCGATTTCCCAGGTCTTCAGTGACTGTTCTTTATGAAATACGTGTATTGTAGTATCTTGGTGAAATCACATTTTTAACTCTAATTCCAAATGTTATCGAGAACATTACCACTCATACTGTGAACCAGCCACGGCCTCATTGACATCACCTGAGGCCTTGTTAGAAACGCCGGGTCTCAGGCCCACCCCAGACCAACTGAACCAGAATCTGTATTTTAACAGGTTCCCTAGGTGATTCATATGCACATTAATATTTGAGAAGCACTAATTTATAAATTATAGCTTTCAATTTGATTCATGTTTCTTATGAATTATGAAAGCGAGTGCATACGTATGTGTTAGTGAGATATTTTATGTAATGTATAAGCCAACCACCCTTAACATACATCAACTTTAAAAACACGCTAAATGATTCGATTTGATTGCTGTACACTTCCAATTAATCTGTATAATCTTGTTTCTTCAGGTCGCCATTTCCCCAAACGTCCAAAGCATATGCTTGTAGTAGAAGCAAAGTTTGACGGAGAACAGTTGGCTACTGATCCTGTGGACCATACGGACCAGCCAGAATTTGCTACTGAGTTAGCATGGGAAATTGATAGGAAAGCACTTCATCAGCACAGGTGATTGCTATTTTCAGTGTCAATTAGCATCTTTATTGGTCTCTTTCAGATAGTTACACACTCTATCTCATTAGATTACAGTAATAATCATATTTATTGAGTGTTTAGTAATGTGCCAGGAAATGTTCATTGTGCTTTGCAATAATAACCATTTACACATCAGAACATTCCTATGAAGTTAGTATTATTTCTCCAGTATTATAGATGAGGAAACTGAGGCCTGAGAAGTTTAGTAATTTGCCCTAAGTTTGTCCGTTGGATCGTGGGAGAACCCAACCATGCAGGCTTCAGAGCTGAAATTTTAACCACTCCATAAACTTAGCTGATTTGTTTTTCTTTTTTTCTTTCTTCCTTTCTTGACTAATGTGTGAGAAATTAGATAATCTAGAAGGACCTTCACACTGCCTTCCAAGTATAGTTGGAATTCATTCTAATTCCTCTTAATTCATTATATATTTACCTGACTTGCCAAGGATATATAGAGATACACAGTGAAAATTTATGAAAGAAATTATATAGGGGATTCTTCTATATTTGATTTTAGAAAGCACATTGTTAGAGTATAAAATTGACTTAAAATTACAGCATCTTATTTTTGCATGAACTCTATGACCAGAGACATGTAAGAACAGCAATACATTCATTTACTAAAGGATTGAAAATATGCTGGGCTGGTGGTCATGCCTGTAATCCCAGTTCTTGGGTGGCTGAGACAAGAGGATCGCAGGTTCGAGGACAGTGCGTGGTAGCTTAGACCCTGTTTCAAAATAAAAAATACAATAGGGCTGGGGATATAGCTCAGAGGTAGAATGCCCTTGGGTTCAATCCCCAGTACCACAAAAAAAAAAAAAAGGATTGAAAATGTATTTCCTTTTGGGAAACACATAACCACTTCAATACTTGCTCTTTCTCAGTACTAAATCAAATGAAAATAGAAAGTTTAACAGAGGAAAGAAAGCAAGGAAAAATGTATTTACTTCTGTTGCTAGCTCAGTCTGTGGATTTGTTTAAAGAGATTAGATTCTTAGAGAATATCAAAATGTTGTATGTCCACTGGCATCTGGGATATCTGCTTAGACAGAATTCCTGCTGTGAGTTGTGTTTACAATTGTGTTAGGGCCAAGTGGTACCACTTTGTTATAAACTGAAAAAATAAGAGATAAATTTATATGAGATGGCTTTGTGGTAAGTACAGTTATAAATAGTAATTGCACCAGATAAAAGTGATGACAAAATCTATTCAACTCAATGTCTGAGTCAGTATAGGGGTTCCAGACTGAAAATGAGCTCATGCTGTACCAGTTAGTAGCATGCTTACAGAATGTTTTGTTATATTAAATTTTTACTTTAAATTTTAATATTTTAATTTCATGGTATTTAAGAATTGAGTCTATTTTGGATTTTTAGCTATAAAAAGCTATAAGCATATGTATGTATTTGTTTTATATGTGATGGTACGATATAAAAAAGATAATTTACAATTAATTCTGCACATTCATGATAATTTTTGACTTTCAGAAGGGCTTATAAATTATAGAAGCTTAAGAAACATTGACCTAGATGATAACCTCTTAGATAAGAGACTAAAGTTTTGAAACATTTTATATATTAGTATATAGATAAATAGATATAGTATATCTATAGATATACTAAATAGGTATCTTTAGATAAATAAATAGTTCTCACCATTTGAAAAGTTTTTTAGAAAGCTGACTCAACAAAATTATAATGATCTGGATAACAATAGGTAATTTTTTCAAGTCTAATTGAAAGTTTAATATTAAGAAAAAACATTTTATTTATCACTTAAATTATTATGTTATAGGCTACAGCGTACACCTATCAAACTCCAGTGTTTTGCGTTGGATCCTGTATCTTCAGCCAAAGAAATCATAGGTTACATAGTTCTGGACTTACGAACTGCTCAAGAAACAAAGCAGGTATTGCCTTTTTGATGTTTATGTTAGTTGGTTAATTTCAATAGATAACACGTTAATAAAATGAACATAAAATACCGGACCTGATATAGGTCATGACCCTGAACCAATATGACAGTTCCTATATTTTAGTTTATGGAAAATTCCAACCTTTTAATGATTCCTTTGAACATGAGCTCCAGCCTATGTCCACGTAGCTCTTACCTCAAGCTTAACATTTTCAACTCCTGAGCTTTCTTTCAAAGGCGGTCCTCTTCCAGTGTGTCTTGCGTCAGGGAATGGTCACCGCTCTCCTGATTATACAAGTTAGGAAACAGAAGTCTTCTTTGATACTTTCCTTTTTCTTCCTTCATAGCCACCCATTCCAGTTGTTTATTTTTTTTCCCCTTTCGATCTGTGTACTCCTCTGATTTCACTCTTGTTACTCCAGCCTAAGGCACCATCATTTCTCACCTTGGCTATCATAATAACCAATTGGTTTCCCTGCTTCCTGTCCCTTGCAGATTCTTATAGGGGAAGAGGTATTGTTTACCTAACATTCAATTAAATCATTTTCTCAGGCTGGTATAAATAATCATCCTGTCTCAGTATATAAGAATAACATTGATATTTCTTTTTTCTTTGCGGTACCGGGGATTGAACCCAGGGGCATTCTACCTCTGCGCTACACCCCCGGCCCTATTTTTTTTTTATCCTTTATTTTGAAACCGGGTCTCACGAAGTTGCGGAGGGCCTTACTAGGTAGAGAGAGAGAGAGAGAGACAGGGAGAGAGAGAAAGAGTGAGAGAGAGAGAGCTGAAGATGGCCACGAACCCGGATCATCCATCTCCGCCTCCCAAAGTACTGGGATTACAAGCGTGCGCCACCATGCCCGGCAACATTGATATTTTTTAATGTTTGAAGAAAAATTTTTTTTTGGTACTGGGCATGGAACCCAGGGCGTTCTACCTCTGAGTTACACCCCCACCCCTTTTTATTCTTTATTTTGAAACAGGGTCTCACTAAGTTGCTGAGGCTGGCCTCAAACCTGCAATCCTCCTGTCTCAGCCTCCCAAGTACTGAGATTCCAGGCATGTGCCACTGTGCCTGGCAGGAAATGTTCATAGCACATTGAAACAGTAACTCATTTAAACCTCAGAACAACCCTGTGAAGTAGGTATTACTATCTCTCCCATATTATTGATGAGGAAACAGTGCTAAGACGTTAAGTAACTTGCCCTGCTAGGGTAAGTGAACTTTATTTAAATAAACTTACAAAACTTAAAAACTTATAAATCAGTACCTTCTCTTCCTATAGAAAAGAACTCAGGGTCCCGATTCCTACTTTTTATTTTTGAACATGTTTCTTAAGTCTTTTTAAGAATTTTCCAGCCTTTTTGTATGTGATTGTCTTTAGAAGTTTCCTTTCAGTTTTTCTTGATGTCTTTGGTCACAATTTCTTTTCTTTAGAAAAATTAAAAATTTTGTACTTTAAGCTCCTCCATTCTCTTTCCCCTCTCCATTATTTTATTTATTTATTCATTTATTTTGCAGTGCTGGGGATCGAACCCAGGCCCTTGTGCATGCTAGGTAGGGGCTTTACTACTGAGCCATGTCCCCAGCCCTTCCTTCCATTCTTGATTTGAGTCTGAAGTTAGGATTCTATGAAGAAAAATTGAGCCGTTATTAACATTTTTGCTGCTGATAGCAATGATATTTGCAAATGAACCAGTCAGCCCAGCCCAAATTTGGAATCATTCACAAAGAACTGAAATTCTAAAATGCTTTAAAAGAGGATTTGTGCCAGACATGGTGGCACAGACAGGAACATTGCAGGTTCGAGGCTAGCCTTGGTGATTTAGCAAGACCCTCAGCAACTTAGTGAGACGCTGTTTTGAAATAAAGAATAAAAAAAGGCTTGGACGGTATAGCTCAAAGGTAGAATGTTCCTGGGTTCAATCCCTAGTAACCCCCCGCCAACAACAACCAAAAAGGACTTGTTTTCCCTCCATCCTTGGGTACTCTTCATCTCTCTGTTCCTAGGTCTTAATCCTGAAGATTTTTCTTCTTTAGTGGTAGACCCTGAACCAAGGGCCTTGATGGAGTCCCTGACATTTTCCGTACCCGTTTTCTCTCCTGCAACATTACACATCTGGAAGACGCTTCTGCAGTCGGTTTGTTTGCAGAGAAGATAAATCCTCCTAGGAGGAGGGTATTTGAGGAAAGGCCTCTGAGTGCTTTTGGCATTCCTCGTCCCTTCATGTGGGTTTTTAGGACAGTTTGTCAGCGTATTTATGATCAAAGTTAAGGGGAAATGGTTCAAAATTATATTCGTTTTATGAAAACTGAAGGTTGTCTTATCCTCTTCTGTTTGTCAGCAGAAATACCTGAATTTGTTCAGTGGAATATTTGAAGATATTCTATAAACCATAGAAAAATCCAGATCTATTTGTTGAGTTGTATAATAGAAAAAAATCACAAATTTTGCAAGTAACTAAAAATCTCTTTTTCGGGCTTGTATTTAAAATGAGAAAATATGTCATAAGAAATGCAGCAATAATGCATTTTTATCTTCAACAAGCTAGATTGTAGATTTTTAAAAAAAAAACCTATAGTTAATCCTATTTTACTTACCAAACATAACTTGAATATAAAACATCAGTTTTTGGTTTTGATCCATATAAGCACCAGTTACGATGCATGTATACAACAGTAGGAATGTTGTTTCCAAGTGTGGAAATGGTATCCTAGTGCTGGTTCCTGCATTAATAATACACGTTGTCCTGGGCCGTGAGATTTCTCAGGCAGGTCTGGGTACTGAAATTTTTGAGGTTGCTCTACATGGGCTATTCTGGTAATTTAGGACACTATATTCTATGAGAAGTCTTTGTTTCAATGTCAGTCAAGTACAAGGCTTATAACCCACAACTCTACCAGTAGGCTTTTACCTTAATATTTTGTGTTTTTAATTAACAGTAAGATTTTCTTTTTCTTATTTGATACAAGCGTATCAATGCAAAAATATGGCAACGTGGTAGGACAAAAAAGTATAATAAAAAGTGTAAAATAGTAGGAGTTAGGAAAACATAAAATTGGTAGTTTTTTGGTTATTTAAAGGATGAAGTAAGATTGGAGGCATAAGGCTAAAGGCAGAAAGAAATATATTGTGTTTTCTTCCCCTTAATATTTTACCTGTTGAAGCATAGGAATAGAAGCAACGAAGACAGTCTTAACTTCCACATAGTTTTTTTTCAAAGGGAAATTCAATTGACAGCTTCCTAAGCAGGAATAATTTCTTTTGAAGAAAATGTAAAAAAAAAAAATTAAAAGTAGAAAAGTGCTAAAAAGAAAAAAAGAACTACACAAAATTTAGTTTGAACCTTTAAAAAAAATTTTTTTTTAAATTTCCTTTTTTTGAGACAGGGTCTTGCTGAAGGTTGTCTTGAACTAGCTATCCTCCTGCCTCAGTTTCCCAAGTAGCTGGGATTATAAGCTTGTACCACTGTGCCCAGCTCTTATTTAGAACCTGAAAGAACATTTCCAATACTATTAACTATTAAAGTGTTTTCTGTTTTATTCTCTAGGCACCAAAATGGTACCAGTTGCTGAGTAATAAATACTCCAAGTTCAAGTCTGAGATACAGATAGGCATCGCTTTGGAAACAGATACAAAGCCACCAGTGGATAGTTTTAAAGCAAAGGGAGCCCCTCCGCGAGATGGAAAAGGTTTGTGCATCATCTCTAAGGACATTCTCTGAGTAGTTCATCTATCAAGATATATGCAGGAGTGTCAGATAATTTACTTAGAGGTTTCCAAACTTATGTGGCTTACTGCTCTCTTTTCAGAAAAAGGATTACTCCAAACCCCCCCCCCCGGAAACCTACCTTTTTAAAGAGAATAAATAGAAAAATTCAATGATAAATTTGCCATTTACACATCTATATATCATTCCAGGGCCCCCCTTGAAGCGGGATTGCCCACTTTGGGAACCTGTGCATCAGACAAATATTGTGACATTGTTACACATACAACACTTGTTGCCCTTAGCTCTTGTTTATAAATCTTAGAAATAGGAAAAACTTAACTTTATTTGATATGTAGTAGAACAGAGAAAAATTTTGTACTTTTAAAAATTGCTACCTAGAAAAATTTTCTTCCTAGGATGAGTACAGCAAAGCCCCAAAATAGATATGCTGTTCTCTGTTTATTAACTCAACTGTAGTTTAAAAACCTTCATATTTCTTTCTTTTAAATTAATAAACTTTTTTTTGTAGAGTAGTTTTAGCTTCACAGCAAAATTGGAGAATATACAGAGTTCCCATATACCCCTGGACCTTACACAGGCTCAGCCTCATCCACTAGCAACATCTCAGGGGGAGAGTGTTGTTGCAATAATGAACCCACATTCACACATCATTGTCATAAAAAATCCATAGTTTACATTAGAGTTCACTCTTGGTGCTGTATAATCTCTGGGTGACGTGTGTCCACCATAGCGTCATATGAAATAGTTTCACTGTCCTGAAATCCTCTGTGTTCCGTCTCTTCAGCCCGCTCCTCTCCTCCCACGCCCCTGGCAGTGGTTTGGGTGCGTCTCCCAGAATTCATGTGTTGGGACCTCTGAGAGGCGACTGGGACATGGGGGTTCTGCCTTCATGAGTAGACTAATCCTGTTCATGGATCTAATGGATTAATGGGTTATCAAGGGAGTGGGTTGGTTATGAGAGTGGTCTTATTAAAGCCAGTTTAGAGTTATTAAAGCCAGTTTGGCTGTCGCCAGCTCCCTTGCTATATAGTGCCCTGTGCCACCTTGGTACTCTGTAAAGTTCCTATCAGTAAGAAGGTTCTTACTCAGTAAGGCCTCTCAACCTTTGACCTCCCAGCCACCAGAACTGTGGCTTTTATATGTTAATCTTATATCCTGTCACCATGCTGTAAACACTTACTAGCTATAGGAGTAGTGGTTTGTTTTTTTGTTTTGTTTGGTCAAGTCTTTTCCATGTGCAGATTTTCTTCACAATAATGTCATCTGCAAAAAGTATTTCTTTCTTCCTAATCTGTATACCTTTTATTTCCTTTTCTTGTCTTAATTGCACTAGCAAGGATTTCAAATATGGTAGTGAAAAGGAGTAATGGAAAGGGATATCATGTCTCATATTTGATCTTAGTGGGAACACCTTGAGTTTCTCTCCCTTAAGTATGATGTTAGCTGTAGGTTTGGTAGATGTTCTTTATCAACTCAAGAAATTTTCCTCTAATCCTAGTTTCGAGGAATTGTTTATTTTTCACTATCATGAGTGGGTGTTGGGTTGTGCACCTTTTGATATGATCATGCAATTTTTCTTCTCTGGCCTGTTGATTTGATGGATGACATTGAGTTTTGAATGTTGAACCAGCCTTGGATACCTGGGGTGAATCCCACTTGATCTTAGTATATAATATTTTTTACACCTTGTTGGATTCAATATGCTAATATTTTGTTGAAGATTTTTGCATGTATGCTCTTGAGGGATATTCTGTGGTTTCTTTTCTTTTTTGTATTGTCTGATTTTGGTATAGGATGATACTGGCCTCACAGAATAAGTTAGGAAGTAGTTTCTCAGTTTCCATCTTCTGAAAGAGGTTGTAGAGAATTGGTATAGTTTCTTCCTTAAATTTTTGGTAGAATTCATCAGTAAACCCATCTGTACCTACTTTCTGTTTGGGGAGGTTATCAATTATTGGTTCAATTTCTCTCATATAGTCCTATTCAGATTGTCTCCTTAAGTGAGTTTTGACATACTATTTCTTTCAGGGAATTGGTCCATTTTATTAAGGTTATCACATTTGTGGGCACAGACTTATTCATAGGATTCCTTTATTTTCCTTTTAATGCCCATGGGATATATAGTGGTATCTGGTCTTTCATTTTTTTTTTTTTTTTTGCGGTACTGGGGATTGAACCCAGGGGCGTTCTACCTCCGCGCTACACCCCCGGCCCTATTTTTTATACTTTATTTTGAAACCGGGTCTCACGAAGTTGCGGAGGGCCTCACTAAGTAGAGAGAGAGAGACAGGGAGAGAGAGAGCTGAGGCTGGCCGCAAACCTGGATCCTCTGGTCTCCGTCTCCCAAAGTACTGGGATTACAAGCGTGCGCCACCACGCCCGGCTGCTGCTCTTTCATTTCTGATATTAGTAATTTGTGTTCTTTCCTTTTTTTTTTCTTATTTAGCCTGGCTAGAGGCAGATTTTATCTTTTCAAAGAACCAGCTTTTGGTTTTGTTGATTTTTCTCTGTTGATTTTCTGTCTTCTATTTCATTGATCCTCTCTAATTTTTATTATTATTTTTTGTTCTTTGGGCTTAATTTGCCTTTCCTTTTCTAGTTTTCTAAGGTTGAAGCTTAGAGGATTGACTTTAAATCTTTTTTAATATAAGCATTGAATGCTATAAATTTCTCTTTAGGCAATGCTTTTATTGCATCCCACAACTTTTGATAAGTTGTGTTTTCATTTTTATGTAGTTTAAGATGTGTTTAAGGTTTTCTTTTCTTTCTTTTTTTTTTTTGGTGGTACTACCGATTGAATGCAGGGGCATTCTACCTCAGAGCTACACCCTCAGCCCATTTTATTTTTTATTTTGAAACAGAATCTTGATAAGTTGCTGAGGGCCTCGCTAAGTTGCTGAGGCTGACCTCAAACCTGAGCTTCTCTTGTCTTAGGCTCCCAAGTACTGGGATAACAGGTATGTGCCACCACTCTGGGCTCTCCTTTACTTTGTTTTGTGTGTGTGTGGTACTGGGGATTGAACCCAGGAGCATTCTACCTCCGAGCTACACCCCTATTCCTATTTTTTATTCTTTATTTTGAAAGAGGGTCTCACTAAGTTATGGAGGGCCTCACTAAGTAGCGGAGGCTGGCCATGAACCCGGATCCTCCAGTCTCAGCCTCCCAATTACTGAGATTACAAGCGTGCGCCATCCTATCCAGCTCTCCTTTACTTTTGAAGGATAATTTCACCAGGCGTAGAATTCTAGGTAGGTGGGATTTTCTCTCAGTACTTTAAATGTTTCACTCCACTCTCTTGATTGCTTGGTTTCTGAGAGAGGAGATTGAATTCTTATCTTTGCTTCTCTAGAGGTGAGGTGGTTTTTTCTCAGGCATATGTTAAAGTTATCTTTTATATTTGGCTTTTCTGATGTTTGAATATGGTATGTCTAGCTGTAGGTATTTTTGTTTGTTTCATTTATCCTGCTTAGTGTTTGCTGAGCTTCCTAAATCTGTGATTTGGTGTCTGGCATTAATTTGGAGGAATTCTCACTAATTGTTGCTTTAAATATTGTTCCTTTATCTTTATTCTCCTTCTGGTATCCCTGTTATGTGTTTTGTTACACCTTTTGAAGTTCTCCTACAGTTGGATGTTTTGTTTTTGCTTTTTTCAGTATTTTTCTCTTTGCTTTCCAGTTTTGGAAGTTTCTGTTGTCATATCCTGAAGCTCAGAGTTTCCTCAGCCATATCCAGACTACTAATGAACCCATCGAAAGCATTCTTCATTTCTGTTGCAGTACTTTTGATTCTTACACATTCCATCTCTGCCTACTTTATCTGTCTGTTCTTACATGTTGTCTACCGTTTCCAGTAAAGCCTTAGCATACTAATCATAGTTTTCAAAAAAAATTCCTGGTCTCGTATTTCTAACATTTTGCCATCTGTATCTCACTCTAGTTCTGATGCTTGTTTAGGGTTTTCAAACTTTTTCTTTTTGCCTTTTAATATTTTTGTGGAAAGCTAGATACGCTCTACTAGGTAAAAGGAACGGCTGTAAATAGACTGTTAGCAAGGTAGTGGTAAGGTGTGGGGGAGGAGAAGTATTCTATTGTCCTGTGCTTATGTCTCTTTTTACTAAGCCTGTGCCCCTGGAGTCTGAACGTCACCACTGTTTCTTCACTTTAACCCTCTTTAGGTGGGATAAAATGTCTGGAGGGGCTGGAGTTGGGTATCCCTTCCCTCACATAAGTTAGGCTCTGGTATAACCTCAGTTAGTTAGGCTCTGGTAAAATAGTTGCTCCTGAGGGCAGACCTTGCTAAACAAGAACAGAATTCTGTGGTGTGTTTCAAAACGGTTCCTTTTCTGTTCTTCCTATGAAAAGCACTTGGGGAAATTCCCTGGAGGCAAAGCTCATAAAAACCCGAATCCCCCTTTGTGACTGCCCCCTCCCGCAGGTTTTATCTCTCAGTGTGGTTCATGCAGAGCCACCAGCAATTCATTAATTTTGAGTCAGGTTTTCCGACCCTTGCGCTGGCTCCCCAGGAAGGTTCTGCTTCTGTAAATTGTGATTCTCTGAATCTATCTGTCCAACTTGGGAAGACAGCAGTTTTTCCTGTGATCTTGTTTCTCTGATAGATCTATGAGGAATTGTTGACTCTTCAGTTTATTTACCTTTTTATTTGCTGTTTGGGCGGAGTGAAGACTTCTAAGCTTTTTTTACATGGCTTGTAGGCACCCTATAATCGAGAGATGGGAGAACTGAATTTCAGGGATCTCTTTTGCCAAAATGTTGCAAGTTGTAAGTAGTGAATCTAGGATAAGAACCTAGAAGTCAGATTCTAAAGCCTGTATTACTATTTTTTTCCTCAGTGGAAAAAAAATTATTTTTATGATTTTTTTCTGTTGTGAAACAAACTTACACAAAAAGTTGGAAGTATATTATAAAGAGAAATAGTTTTCCCTGAACCATTTGAGAAGAGTTTACTACCTAATGTTCTTGAATATTTGACTGTTTATTGGAACATGCTTACATGTCTCCTATATAACCATGATATACCCATTAGAATTGGATAATTAACATTGTTACATTAACACGTGTAACCTTATTAAATTAATGAAACATTGATATATTTTTACCATATAATTCCATTCTTGTTTTACCAGTTGTCTCGGTAATTCCTCTATAGGATAAGGATTTAGTTTAGAATCAGGTATTACATTTAATTGTATATTCTTCTTTAATCTGAAATAGATCCTTGTTCTTTTCATGACTGTGAAATTTTGAAGATTATGGGCTAGCGAATTTTTGGGATGTCTTGACTTGGATTTGTCTGCGTTGAGATTTAGTTTACACATCCTTGGCAAGAATGTCGTAGAAGTGATGCCACGTTCTTGTCACTGTACCCCATCAGCACACAAGTTGATTTGACTGTTCCTGATGCTGCTCACATTGATTGTTTGGTTAATGTGGTGTGTGTCAGCATTACCAACTGTAAATTTACTCTTTCCTTTGTAATTAATCTTTTTTGGGGCAAAATTGTGAAGTTATGGAAATACTTGATTCCTAATTAGACCTTCAATTTATTCATTTACTTATAGCAGTATGGATTTATACCTTCTTTTTATTTAGTGTTTTACATTCTTCATCCTTATCCATTTGTCCCAGATTTGGGCAGCCCTTTCAGGTACTTGTTTCCTTTTGACTGTCATTATAACTCTTTGAGCTTTTTTTCTCTTTTCTGGCACAGAAAGATATTTTAGGCTCATCTTGTACTTTCCCTGTTTCAGCCTTGAATTGAGCCATTTCTCTAAGGAGCTCTACTTCTTTTTAGTAAAGAATGTTTAGAAGTCAAGCTCTAGGTGCCTGGTAGACTAGTTGCTATTGTGATATTGCTCTCAGACCCTTTCAGTAGACAAAGTTAGGGAGCGTGGGCACATATGTTTAAATGCAGACGTATACATATATACATTTGCGTTTATATGTATTGTCTTTTTCTGTTTTGTGTTACTATGACAGAATTCCACAGTCTGGGTAATTTATAAAGAACAGAAACTTATTTCTCACAGTTCTGGATGCTGGGAAGTCCAGGATCAAAGCACTGGCATGTGGTGAGGGCGTGTTGATGCGTCCTCGCATGGCAGGCTAAAGGCTCTTAAGAGAAGGACTCCTGCCGGGCATAGTGGCGCACGCTTGTCATCCCAGTACTTTGGGAGGCAGAGACCGGAGGATCCGGGTTCGCGGCCAGCCTCATCTCTCTCTCTCTCTCTCTCTCTCTCTCTCTCTCTCTCTCTCTCTCCTTAGTGAGGCCCTCCACAACTTTGTGAGACCCGGTTTCAAAATAAAGGATAAAAAAATAGGACTGGGGGTGTAGCTCGAAGGTAGAATGCCCCTGGGTTCAATCCCCGGTACCGCAAAAAAAAAAAAAAAGAGAAGGACTCCTCTTCACGCCCTTGCATAAGGGGTCTAATCCCATTCATGAAGGAGGAGTCATCCGGACTGAATCATCTCTTAATACCATCACATTGGCTATTAAGTTTCAACCTCTGAACTTTGGAGGGGGGTCACACTCAAACCTAGTACATATATACCTTTTCATTGATGGATATATATTGAACTGCATGAATTTTGATAAGCACTGATACATTACCCTTCAGTAGGTTGAACTAGTGTATACCTATTGAGAATTCCTACCATTTCCTCAACACTGGACATACGTGCTATTTTAGTCATGTGTATTTTTGTTTGTTTGTTTTAGTCTATTTGAAAAACCCTTGTCTCTGACTAGTCTTTTCATACTGATGCTCATTTGATTATGTTGGTCTCTTCTAAAACTTGTTTGACGGTTTCCCTTATACTTAATCTGTTCACATGTTTCGATGTAGCATCTGAGAGGATCCTTTGTGACTCGGCCGCTGCCCCTCTCCCCCATTCCTCTTTCCTTATGCCAGGCCTTGCTCTGATCTGGCACACCACACCTATTTCCTTTCTCTAACCACATTGCTTTCTCTTGCTCTTGTGTCTTTGTACATACTGCTCCTCTGTCCACAAGACGCTTCTCACTCCCCCATTCTCTGTCCAGTCGCCCTTCTCTTAGCCAGATTAAGCTTATTCTTCCCATTTAGGTTTAATAGGAAACCTGTGCTAGGTGCCTTTTCTATGTGGTTTATTAAATTGAAGTTTTGCTTATGTTATTTCAGAATATGGTTTTTATTTACAGAAAGAATAAGGAAATAAAGAATCTTTGGAGAGCGTATAGAAAATTAAAGGGAGCCTTTTGAGATAGTAACTATCCATGAAAATTGCCAAGCGAATTTAAAAATATAATCAGCTTTTAAAATCTTACAGTTGTTTATGACAAGCTAGTTTAATTGTGTTTTCTCTGTCAAGTCCCCGCCAGCCTGTCTGGACTTGACCCTAAGGACATCGTGGCCGTGCTGAACGAGGAGGGAGGCTACCATCAGATTGGACCCGCAGAGTATTGTACGGACTCCTTCATCATGTCAGTGACCATCGCGTTTGCCACCCAGTTGGAGCAGGTGAGACCTTCTCTGAGATCAGTGATTCATGAAGAATTTGAAAACCATTTTATTTGCAAAATCCTGCCCTTTAGATGTTGAAAAGATTTGCAAGTAGACTTTTCAAATAATGAGTTTGAAAATGTTTTCTTTCATACCAGAAAGCATTTTTTGCTTTAGGAAAAGAATAGATTTCAATATCTTAGTTGTAAGAGAATAAATTAAACTTCAGGATTTAGGAGGACAACATCAATAAACATTGTTTACCATTGTTCTATGTAGCATTATAAAGACTGACAAAAGAATTTTTAAAATTTGCTATTTTAATAATGTACTTTTGGGACAAATTTGCAGTGTCAGGAGCACTTTGTTTCAGTAATACTTAATGCTCATTGAGTATGGGATTGTATTTCACCTTGTTTATAAACTAACAAATTAGCCTGTTAATGTTCCCCTCATCTTAAGTCCCGTGGGGGTTACACAGAGGGGCACACAGTGGATTTTGTTGAAGCTAAGGAAAATGAACCTGGATAGTGTACCACTTTTATTGTAAGCAGTAAGTAGTCCTAGACTTTATCCAGGAAGACCTGTCACCTTATTTCTCAAGGTTGCCAGCCATACACACATCCCCGGGAAGTGGCCTCAGTAAGAGTGGTCGGGGCCTCGTTATCTTGACACACCCAGCAAGAATGTGCAAGGGTGTCCGTGGTAGATTGCCTCTTCCCAACAGTGGCCAACACAGAATTAGCTGTTATTCTTTTGTCCTTTTCAAGATCAAGTCCACTTTTCTTGACATTTTGTTGTTCTATAGCAGCTGAAATAAATAAAAAAAAGGGAGTATGTCTTATGACTAAAATTTTTATTAGTCTTCAGTTTCTTAAAGGTATAAAATTTCCACATAATCCACATTCATAAGTGAAATATGTAACTAGTGATTACTTTTTTACTTCACTTACAAGATTTCTCAGGTAAAGATTTTTCTCAGAGTCAGGCATGGTGGCGCACGCTTATAATCCCAGTACTTGAGAGGCTGAGACCGGAGGATCGCAGGTTCACGGCCAGCCTCAGCTACTTAGTGAGGCCCTTCACAACTTAGTGAGACCCTGTATCAAAATAAAAAGAATAAAAAATAGGGTGGCAGGTATAGCTCGGAGGCAGAATATGCCCCTGGGTTCAATCCCCAGTACTAAAAAAGATTTTTCTCAGGAAACATGTTTACTTTGTCACACTAAATTCATGGCCACTACAAAAAGAACTTTTTGTGTATGTATTTTTCGTATGTCGACTCTTTCTCCTCTCGTTTGGTACTGACATTGACTCGTGTACTTTTGTCTTTCCCCATTAATTTCTTTATTTTTCTTCTCTCCATAAAGCTCAGCTTGTGGATTGCCTCAGTTTAGTATGCCACCCTGGTTGTGGGGAAAGCCCATTTTTTAAAATTTATTAACCACATCAGAACACTCTTGTCCACATGTTAGATGAGTAGGAGTCTTTTGTAATTTACTGTGATGTTAGCATATTTGAAGAGCATTTTAAATTGCTGTTTTATTTTTTACCTCCCTAGGGAGGCATAAGTGTTGATATTCATTGATTACTTACTCTGTGCTGTGTTCTATATAAGATGTTGTGCTAGCTGGGTGCGGTGGTGCACACCTGGAATCCCAGAAACTCAGGATGCTGAGGCAGAAAGATGGCAAGTTCAAGGCCAGCCTGGACAACTTAGTGTGACCCTGTCTCAAAATAAAAAAAAATTAGGGGAAGGGGGCTGGGGATGTAGGTTAGTGGTAGAGAACTCCTGGGTTAAATCCGCAGTACTGCTAAAACAAATAAAACATTGTGCTATTTTTCGATATATTGCATTTAATCCTACTGCAACTTTAGAGGATTATTATTTTCATGTCAGACCTGAGAGGATGATTATTTTCATTTTAGAGAAGAGGCAGCTGAATCTTAGGTTTTGTAGCTAGTAAATGGCCTTGTATTTCTGACCATGATTTCTTTTTGTATTATTATTCCTGTGCTATGCTCTTTCGTCTCCCCACAGGATTTGGAGTAAGATAGGTTCGAGTTGGCTGCTCATTCTCAGTATGTACTTGGGCTAGTTGCCCTTCTGAGGCTTGATCTCTTCAGTGTGTAGTTAGGGTACCACCATCTTTGTACATGTGTATGAGGAATGAGATAATACTAGTGAAATACCTATAGTATAGTTTGTAGTGAGAAGCTACATTTGTGTGATAAAAGCTTTTGTGTGTAATTGACCACTGAATCCATAAATAAAATGAATACAATTTTTGGTAATACAAGTGACTTCATTAATGGGACAGATTACTTTTTTCACTCTGATTACACACACACACACACACACACACACACACACACACACACAACATCTGGCAAGCTGCTATATCTATACCAATTTAAGCCAGATAGCTTCCTTAAAATGTTAAACAGGTCAGAGGTAGTAGGTATAGGTAGTAGGGTGTAGGTCAGAGGTAAAAATCCCCTGGATTCAATCCCCTGTACCACCACCACAAAAAAAAACAAAAACAAAACAAAAAAAGTTGTATAGAGGGATGTGTTTGGATCAGGAAGACTGATGGCAATAATCTAGCTTCCTCCTTTTCTTAAATATTATAAATTAGGGTAAAAAGGCCATCATCTCTAAATTCCTGGAAAATAAAGGATTTTTGAAAGAATCTTTTCCCATGGTTGGAATTATTTGGAGTTCAATTAAATAAAAATGACTCCCTTTCTTTCCCTTTCTCTCTCTCCCTTTCCTTCCCTCCTTTCTCTCCTTCTGTCTGTCCGTCCGTCCTAGGAATGGAACCCAGGGGCGCTGTACCAATGAGCTGCATCCCAGCCCTTTTTATCTTTATTTTGAGACAGGGTCTCACTAAGCAGCCCAGGCTGGCCTCCAACTTATGATCCTTCTGCCCCAGCCTCCTGAGTTGCTGGGATTACAGGCATGTGCCACTGTTGCAGCCACCTGTATTTTTAATATTTTTATTGTTTTCTGATTATGGAAGAAAGTAAAAGACAATGAATGTCTCCTCTAATTAACTCTTTGAAATAATCAGTTAAAGGTAGCGCATTTCTCCCCAGATATTTTTCCATTCTTACGTAACAACAATTATGTGATTGGCACTGTTATAGCATAGAACACGTATTATCTTTTTTAATCCTTCCACCAACCCTAAAAGAAAATAGCGACACAGAGGAATTAAGTAATTTTCCAAGTTTTCAGAAGTCATTGATGAAAGCAGGATTGGGGGTTAGGGTCTGAATTCAAAATTTATGTTCTTCACAGTTATAGGTTTATAGATGTTCATCTCTATATAGTATGTCCACATTATTAAAATCTGTTCGATTAAACAAATACATTTTAAAGTGTAGGATTAAAATAATCACATATTTACTGACTATTATGTGTCTGGTACTGTGCTATTATAATCTAAGTGGTTATTACTTTTATTTTCACAAACTAATACTGTAACTTTTTTAACTGACAATATATCTTATGTAACTTTCATGTCAGTATATCACTATTTAGCAGCCATACTGTATGATACCTAACTATTTAAGCCATCTACTATCGATGGACACATTGAATATTTATAGTATATTGTTTAACAATGTTCTAGTGAACATTTAGAGTCAGTTAGAAGATGTTTTATAGGACAGGAATCCCATCTCATAGTCCTATGTGGCCATGAGACTAGCAACTCTGAGTACAAAAAGGCATTTTTTTTTGTAACTGTTAATTCACAGGTAAGTAAAGCCTTTTTGTTTTGTTTTGTTTCATCAAAGACTTAGAGTAAGATATTATATTTTAAATAGCCTGGATTAAGGTTCTTTAATCTTTCACATTTCTAAAGTAAAGCCTCTACTGGTGGAATAGGAGAAGATGAAGTAAAGTGTCTAAAAGTAAAAGCTTTCACACATTTATTCATGGATCAGTTGAATGAAATGAAAACTATAGAACAACCTAAATCTGTCAAAAGTTGTTTAATCTGTGCTTTTCTAAGATAATCCTTCAAAAGATTAAGGAAGCTAATAATTTGGTAGAGATTTAGAAATTTTGAGTGATTAATTTTAGGACTTAAAAAATCAACATTTTAGGGAATATTTTTTGAGTGCTCCAGACACTGTTAGAGGTTTAGAAAATAATAGTCTTTTTTTTCTTCTTTCTTAAATGTTTAGTTAATTCCATGTACCATGAAACTTCCAGAAAGGCAGCCTGAGTTTTTCTTTTACTACTCTTTACTGGGAAATGATGTTACAAACGAACCCTTCAATGATTTGATCAACCCCAACTTTGAGCCAGAAAGAGCATCTGTTCGCATACGTAGCAGTGTAGAAATTCTTCGGGTTTATCTGGCTCTTCAGTCTAAATTACAGGTAAGTACTACAGCTAGTTTTTTTTTATGTACGATGGTTTCTAAAGCACTAGTCTAGTACTAAACCAGAGATTGGCCTTAAACTCTATCTAATTTCAGAAGTGGAGATCTTCCAGCCATATATTTTAATTTTTTAGGTATTATCCCTAGTCTAGTACTAAACCAGAGTTTGGCCCTAAACTCTATCCAATTTCAGAAGTGGAGATCTTCCTGCCATATATTTTAATTTTTTTAGGTATTATCCAAGTCATGAAGTCATTGGAATTAGGATTACTTCAGAATTTTAGGAGATAACACCTCATCAACCAATTACCCAGCAAAGAGGTATACCAGTTATCAGTCTTGTATTGTAAAAAGCTGTATCTAGAACCTAGAGCGTGGCCACCGGCAAGATTTCTTTATTGTTAGTGGAGATGGTAGCTTAAGTGCACTGATTATCTAGATTTCAGAATTTATTTCATTGCTCTTAAATTAGAGATAACAACTTTCTAAAACCTGTCAAGTAATTTTCTATACTTTTTAAATTGGATTCTATTTTAAACTAAACCTTACCTAGTGAAAATTATTCTTTTATCTCTTATGATAGTTGCTTTTGATTAAATTTAAGTGGGGTAGTGAAATATGTTCTAAGGTTAGATAGTCATTTGTTTAATCTCAGTCATTTCGGGTAGGAGGTGAGAAAAGGCATCGAGAAATTTTAGTACTAAATTTTTAAGAAATTTTAGTACTAAATTTTTAAAGATGGTTTTGCTAAACCCCAAGGTATCTAGAAAACTGAAAGACTATATAAAATAATGAAATGTAGCACAATTCCCAATAGCCAAAATATAAAACCAAGCTAGGTACCCATCAATAGATGAATGGCTAAAGAAAATGTATATATGCACAATGGAATTTTACTCTCCATAAAGAAGAACAAAATTCTGTCATTTGCAGGAAAATGGGTAGAACTAGAGAATATTATACTATGTGAGATCAGCAAGTCTCAGAAAGTAAAGGGTCATATGTTCTCTCTCATATATGGGAGCTAGAGAGAAAATGGGAAATAAAAAGGACTTTAGATAAATGGGAGAGACTAGTAGAATAGTGGAAGGAGATTGGAGGAGGGAGTCGGAGAGGGGGAAAAGGAGGCTTGATGAAGGAAACAGTTCAAATAATGCTGTGTCCATAGGTGAAGGTCTCACTACCTTCTCACTAAGATACACAGGGAGGGAAGGGAGTGAGGTGGGGCTTGGAGGCAGACACCAAGTGCTGTGTGCCTGTATGTTTGTATCGCTTTGAGACTCACTAGGATGTATAATTGCAATGTACCAATGAAAGTATATTAAAAATAATAATGAAATGTAGGAAAAAGCAGTTGGACTTTTATTCTCAATACCTACCAAAAATATTGACTTACGTATTAGTTTGCTTCTAATGGAGGACATTTAAATTACAGAAATACTTGTCTCTAGCCCATAAAAATAATACACCTAATAACATTAAGCCTAAGTTATAGGTCCCCATTACTGCTGATATTAGAGCTAAAAATATTTTTATGGAGTAATTGCTTACTTTTCAAATGCTGTTTTTGAGACTTCAATATAGTAAGGGAAAAGAATAGTTACATAACATGTACCTGGAACTCTATTTCTTTGTAGTTTTCAAAAGATGGTAATGTTGAACTTTAGATTAGCTATCACTGATTAATAGTACCTTCCATTCCAGAGGTATTCTTTTACCTTTTATTGTTTAGCTCTCTGTTTTATGTAAAGTCTGAAAAGCAAGAAAATAAAAAAAGAGAGAGAGAGAAACATGCCAGTGTTTTACAGATGAATAAAACAAAATTATTTTGAAGTTTTAAAATTTCAAATTAGGCTGATCCACTGACTCATTTTTTTTAGAACTGTGTTTAAGTTAATGTTAAAAGGGAAATAAAAAATGTTTGAGGTATTTTCTACTTAAATTCACATGCTCATTCTTTATTATAAATTTATATATATAAAGTGAAACATTAAAATTATTTTAGTGAAACATTAAAATAACCAAAGCTCACCAAAGAGACAGAAAAAGAGTGATACCATGTGAGTATACATTACTGGAAGAAGAGAGAAAACAGGAGTTACTAGTAAACTCTGTGTTTTATCATCAGTTTTAGCAGTCATGTGTGATAATTCATTACTTCATGCAGAGTTAACCCGTGCTCTATTTTCCTTCTCTGAATCCTATTTTAAGTTTATGGTATTTAGGAGAGAGGAGAAAGTATAAAGCCCTACTTTGGTTTTCCCTTTCATATTAGATCCATCTCTGCTGTGGAGACCAGTCACTTGGAAGTACAGAAATACCTCTAAGTGGACTATTGAAAAAGGGCAGTACAGAGATCGACCAGCACCCAGTCACAATCGAGGGTGCCTTTACCCTCGACCCTCCAAACCGAGCCAAACAAAAGCTGGCGCCCATTCCTCTGGAGTTAGTCCCCACCGTGGGAGTGTCGGTGGCTCTGCAGAGAGAAGGCGTCGACTCCCAGGCAAGTGGCGACCTCCCTCCCTCCCGCCTTCTCCAGTGTCACTCATGAGCACAGACGTGACCCTCGGAATCCCCTTACTGGCATAAGAAAACCTCAGTATTCTTAAATAGTGGCGTACATTATAGGATATCCCCTTCTTGGATAATCCTTTCAGAAAAGTGCAGTGGCTTCCACTTTACAGCTTATAAGTGACTTACACGCACAGCCTTTGGGGCCGTGCTCTTGTATAGTGGGAGCCATTTTCCACCACCCTGAAATCATAGCCATTTACTATTACAGAAAGGAAACTCTGGTAAAAGAACATATTTAGACGTGGTTTCTGGGGATCTGCATTAGTAAGATCTTTTGGATGGATTCAACCTGAGCTAGAATAAGATTCTTGGTTCATTAATGCTTTATAGTCCTCATACTCTGTTTAGGCAGTTTCTGCAACAGAGATAGGCAGTTATTTGAATGTATATGTTTTATGCCTATAGAGGCAACTTTAACATCATCTTTCAAAGAATCAATTTGTATATAAGCTGTAAGTTAAAGATAGCAAAACTTAAGTGAGAGTTAAATATATATATAAACATATATCACATGTCACATTATATATGTACATATATATGTATTTATATACACACACATCTATTTTTGGAGGGGAGTAGAACAAAGGAGAGAGAGAAAACCATACTATACATCTGTTTTTTTTTTTTTTTTTCTCCTTAGGGGTCTAGTCCTCATTGTACTGCCATTGTACTTCCTTGATAGCACCCTCAGGTATCAGGGTCACTGTGTCTGACCTCTTTTATCAAATGTCCCTTCTTAATATTAGAATGCATTTTGGTACTCAGCCCTGGATATTATATTTCCTTCCTGTTCATCTTCCTTTTTCTGGTCCTAGATGCTATAAGGAAATTTGCAAATTGTGAAGAAAAATAGACTAGGAATATCCAAACTGGGAAAGGAAGCTTATTTTTTTTTTTAAAACAACACCAAATTTTTTTTGCTTAATTATGAAGGAAAGTATTTTGCAAATTACACTTTGTTTAAAAATTGTTTCTAGTCTTTAATTGAATTAAAGACCCAGAATGGACATGAGCCAGAGCATTCAAAGAGGAGAGTTTTAACCCCCATAAAGGAGAAGACACTTACTGGGCCAAAATCACCAAGTGAGTCCCCTGTTCCACCTCACAACCCGACACCGCCCACCAAAGATGAAGCAACAGAGAGCGAAGTGGAGAGCTTGCAGTATGATAAGGATGCAAAGCCCCCGCTGAAGGGTAAGATGCTCTTCCCACACACTTTGTAGGTATTGTATTTTACAGTCATCTAATTAATAAAGGGCTCTGAAAACTTTCATGGGTTTTAAGTGAAAATTGTGGAGTTTTTAAAGAACCCATAATGTGTGACAATATAAAAAGTTTGATTTAAAGTAATTGCTGTCTTTTTAACTTTGTAATGCAGTTTGCTAAATTAAGGAAAGAGAATTTTACATTTTACTTTCACATTGGAAATAGCCTATTCAAAAGATATTAAGGAATATAGTTCTTTCATATACTATTCAACTCTTGGAAGAATTCTCTGGAATTTTAGAGAAAAGAGCTTCTAAGCACCTCTTATAGTAAACTCACAATTTACTATTTTTTATCCTAAAGAGTCTGAGAATCCATGTATCTGGTTTTATAAATTTTTTCCTTCATTGCATAGGGTCTACAGTTATAATTAATAGTATGAGAAAGTGGTGGTCGATCAGGAGGTCTTGGGTACAAGGATTAGCCCTGTCACTGAGTAGCTCTATGACTTGGGCCACTCACTAAACATCTCTGGTTGGTATGAGGGTTAGACTAGATATCTACTGTTTCAAGTTTTAGCTTAGGTGCTAAGTACCTCTTAGAAATAAGTTATTGCTGGCCAGACTGCAGACATTATTGCATTGGTTCTATTATTTTTATATTTTGCAATATGTTTTGCTAGTACTTTCTTTCTTTGCACAACTGTAGAATGGGAATTAAAGCCCAGGTAATTTTAGGCAAGACACTTTTAAGATGCTTCTGTTTAAGTTCATGTATTTATAAAACAAAATAGTCAAATTTTTGCTTGAAGGTAAATGAGATAATCTTAAAATATCTGAACAAACAAACAAACTTATTTTTTCTTAATTTTATGTTCATTTTAGCCATTAGTTCTTTGATACCTGCTCCACTGGCCCCACCAGTGGCCACGGCCAATGCTTCAGAAACAGCTTCAGGACAGAAGATTGCTGTTCCAGCAACATCACATCATTTTTGCTTTTCAATAGACTTAAGGAGTATCCATGGCTTAGAAACTGGTTTTCCAATCAACTGTATATTAAGGTATGATGTGATTTTGCTTGAGGAGAATACAATGGCTCTTGAACTTTAAAGTTTTTTTTAATTTTACTGGAAAGAAGGTTAAAATAATGGTATTATAGTATCTGATTTTTCTACAAAATTGTATTACAGTGAGAGTTTATATTACTAATACCAACATTTCATATCTGTGAATCTAAAATCCACACTTAACAAGCAAAGTGGAATGTGTCCACAGTTCAATATAAAGAATTACTATATATTCTATCATCAGCCAGTTAAATGATTTTACACCTTTTTTTCCAGTATTGGGGATCAAACCCAGGGCCTCACATATGCTAGGCAAGTGCTGTACCACTAAGCTGTATCCCCAGCCCCCAATAATTTGTTTTTACTAATGTTATATTTTTATGGGCTTCTGTGACTGAGATATAAATTTAATGTTCTACAGTAATATATTTGGAGTAGTTCGCTTATCCTTCTCATAAGTTTCTTTGGAGCAAGCATTAGCATTTGAAACCCATTTGTTGATGTTTCTATGATTAAAGTGAGAAAATCTTTCTGTCATCTGGGATGCCATACCTATGAGTCTCAGCAACTACCCATTGCTTCCCACTATTATTTGAGGGACACCTGCTTTCCAAGTGCATAAATCATTCCTACTTGCGTCTGATTTTTTAATTCTTTGATTCCCTCTCATGTTGTTTCCAAATCCGCCATGCTTCGGTGTGAATAACGGATGGGATGAGAGGGCCCTGGCGCTGAGTGTGAATGTCAGCTCCTAGCGTGAGAGTCTTTCCATCTCGAGGAGCTTAAGTTTTGCAGCTTGCATGTTAGAGGTTGAACATCATTACTAAGTTTTTATTTGGAAATTGAAGACTGAAAAATTTTTTTCTCAGAGACATAGCTTTTCTTAAACGGTTTGTTTTCTCTATTTTGGAAATAGAATTATTTCTTATTCTTTAGTTTTTTTGTCTTTTTTCCCCTTTACTCCTTTAAATGAGATCTCTCTTTTGCTGCTACTAAAGAATGTGATCTTAGTATGCCTAGAGAGGATGTGGCTAGGCACAATCTAAAATTAAATGCTGTAAGAGTGAGCATTGTACAAGCCATTTCAAGAGCACTAAAATTAATTTTTGTGTTCACTTCCTGCCATGAGAGCTATTTGGTTAATCATTAAGTGTCTACATTATGCCAACAATGAGCCTGGTATTAGAGATACAAAAGTCACATAAACAGCTCAGTTTCATGAGGAATACAGATTCAGCAATAAGTCAATAGACAAGGGAGAGTAGTAGTTCACTTGGCAAAGAAAAAGGGGAATAATATTCTAAACTGGAAGAAAATAGTTATGACCCCTTTTATACTCTACATAGAATTCATGAGATGCTAGTTCAGTCTTTGAATCATTTTAACATTTTAAGGTGCTTTTTTTTTTTTTGCGGTACCGGGGATTGAACCCAGGGGCGTTCTACCTCCTCACGCTACACCCCCCGGCCCTATTTTTTTATACTTTATTTTGAAACCGGGTCTCACGAAGTTGCGGAGGGCCTCACTAGGGAGAGAGAGAGAGAGAGAGAAAGAGAGAGAGAGAGCGAGAGAGCGAACTGAGGCTGGCCGCGAACCCAGACCCTCCGGTCTCCGCCTCCCAAAGTACTGAAATTACAAGCGTGCGCCACCATGCCCAGCCTTAAGGTGCTTTTTTTAATGCTGGCCATTTAATTTTTTTCTCGGTTTGATAATTTTTATGTTACGCCCTGAATTAGTATGAAATTATAGTTTTCATCTGTTTACTGGAATTTGTGAGGTAAGGCTAGTTTTTGAAAAAGTTCAACTTTCTTCAATCTGTTTGGATTTTTTTCTTCTTTTAATCATTAGATCCTGTAGTGGGATAGTAAGGGTTGAAATTCTAAGGCATGAACGCTCTCAGATTATTTGACTTCAGCGGATGTAAAATTATATAGGAATTGGGTGAATGCATAGGATTTTTTTTTGGTAGGAAAAGCAGTTTTTACTAGTAGGGTTTAAATTTTATTTTCATATATGAATAACAACATAAAGAATGAAATTTATTTTTAAACACACAGGAAGTTCAGCAGGAGTCAGGCACCCATTTAACCTGATATAGTTTTTTTTAATTTTTATTTATTTATTTATTTATTTATTTATTTATTGTTTTGCAGTACTAGGGATTGAACTCAGGAGCGTTCTACCTCTGATCTGCTTACCCAGTCTCTTACTTTGTTTTAGTTCATTTTATTTTTATTTTACTTTGAATCAGGGTCTTACTAAGTTGCCCAGGCTGGCCTTGAACTTGATTACAGACAAGTACCAGCATGCTTGCTTATTAACCTTGTGTGGGTTTTATGATGAAAGGAAAAAATTGTGTTTATGTTACTCGTTGATTCATCCATAACACATCTGAGTTGTTTTTATCCTGATTCTCTGTTCAAAGATTACCATGAATGTGGCATTTTGGAGTTGACTAAGAGTTTTTTAACCCATCAAAGATCAGGACATTATTGTACAAAGGAAAGTAGGTTTATAAACTAAAGTTAGCAAGCATTTTTTGAGTGTTTACCATATGGCAGTTCCAGGGAATGCAGAGATGAAAAAGGATGCATGTCAGCAAGGAACTCATACAAATGGCAGCCCAGAATTCCTACCAGTTTTTATTTTAAAAATTCTGTTTGCTCATAATATTCCTATTACACTTTTTTGAAACCAGACTATAAGCCTCACCTGTAGACTGTACTGTAAGACTTTATATTTCTTAAATTCTAGGTACTCATATCCGTTCTTTGGAAGCGCAGCTCCTATTATGACTAATCCGCCTATTGAAGTTCGGAAAAACATGGAAGTTTTCCTTCCACAGTCTTATTGTGCATTTGATTTTGCAACTATGCCTCACCAGCTACAAGATACCTTCTTAAGGTAATGTATATACTGTGTATACTTTTGTTATTTTCTCGTCAACTCTGGAAAATTTGTTTCTTATTAAAGAATTTATATAGGTTTAAGTCCATAACAGTGTATGAGTTTGAGAATCAAGAAACAAAGTTATTGATGTTTGTGACATTTGTGCTTCTACTACAGAGTTTTATGTAGTTTATTATAAAGGTTCTTTTCTGATTTGTGTAATTTATTTGCTTGAGTTTAGATATTTGAGCTTTGTTAAAACAATCTGAGTAATGAGGGTGCTTTGAAAAGTGGTCTTACCTTTTTCTTTTTCTTATTTTTTTTTTTTGAGGTAGCGGGGATTGAACCCAGGGGTGTTTTACCTCACACCCCCAGCCCTATTTTTTATACTTTATTTTGAAACCGGGTCTCATGAAGTTGCGGAGGGCCTTACTAAGTAGCTGAGGCTGGCCGGGAACCCGGATCCTCCAGTCTCCGCCTCCCAAGTACTGGGATTACAAGCATGCGCCACCACGCCCGGTGGTCTTACCTTTTTCTAATATAAGAAGATAAATAACTAAAATAGTTTTGATTATTGATTTACTGAATGAATATAGTATCTTATTTGCTTTTTCTATTTTTTTCATTTGTAGACTGGAGATGTTAACCTAATTATCTGAAATAGATTTCTGAAGAAAAATGAGATCTGTGAAAAGTCTCACTTTCTGAGTATCACAGTCCAAATTTCTATTTTATTTAAAAAGAAGAATGAAGTATAGTTATAAATTATTTAACCATTTGTGGGAATAATAGTGTTTAAAGGGGTTTCTTTATTACATAAAAAGAGGTGTAGAAAACATAATAGTACCAAATATTTGTTACTTCTAGAATTGAGCCTTTAATCTAACAATTGTGTTAGAGGACTTTCCAGATAACAAAAACATCATTGACTACATTAAGGGTATTCGAAGACTTTAGCTCAGAAAAGACTTTGTTCAGAGTGGATAGGTATGAATTCATGTTTCTCTCTCCCTTAGGATTCCATTGCTGGTTGAATTATGGCACAAGGATAAAATGAGTAAAGATTTACTCTTGGGAATTGCAAGAATCCAGCTTTCTAACATCTTATCTTCAGAAAAAACTCGCTTTTTAGGCCCTACTGGTGAACAGTGTTGGCGTCAAACTTACAGTGAAAGCGTGCCTGTTATAGCAGCGCAAGGGTAATGTGTTTTACAGAGCGGTTTTCACTGAGTCTTGTATTCCTGTAATGACTCTGGGTAACGAGCCACACTTTTATCTTTTCACATCCTCTTTTTGCTGATATTTTCTCTGATCCGTGGGGTCTGTCTTCCACTTTGCTTTCTGCTACCTATTTTACTTCCCCAAAGTAAAGAATATTTGCTACTTTAGTACTTTAATTCTTGTTCAGACTAAGTATTTTCCCTTCCTTCTCTTTAGTCTGATAGTTCTTATTTTTTATTTATTTTTTATGGTACTGGGGATTGAATCCAGGGGCATTCTACCTCTGAGCTACACTCCCAGCCCTATTTTATTTTTTATTTTTAAACAGTCTCACTGAGTTGCCAAGGGCCTCACTAAGTTGCTGGGACTGGCCGAGAACCTGCAAACCTCCTGTCTCCGCCTCCAAATACAGGGATTATAAGTGTGCGCCACTACATCTGGCTAGCCTGACAGTTTTTAAATTCAGGATCTGTTATTTTGTTATTTTAAGTTCAGTTTACAGCTGGGCGTGGTGTCGCACGCTTGTAATCCCATTACTTGGGAGGCTGAGACAGGAGGATCACAGATTCGTGGCCAGCCTCAGCTACTCAGCCACTTAGCTACTCAGCTACCCTCTGCAACTTAGTAAGACCCTGTTTCAAAATAAAGAATAAAAAATAGGGCTGGGGGTGTAATGCCCCTGGATTCAGTTCCCAGTACTGCCAAAATAAATAAATAAATAAATAAAATAAAGTTCAGTTTATAATGTATTTTTTACATTATTTTGCATTGGGAATGGCTGTGACTCTTTTTCCACCTGAAAAATATTTTAACTTCCATCTCAAATATAAAGTCTGATAATATTACAAATGTTAGCAGTCAGAGGCAGTTTTTAAAAAATAAATTTTTGAGGGCTGGGATGTAGCTCAGTGGGAAGGGCACTTGCCTAGCATTCATGAGGCCCTAGGTTCAGTCCCCAGCACCACAAAATATAATAATAATAATAATATTTTTTCTTGCCCTGAAGTTCATTGCCACAGTAAACTTGAGTTTTTCACATATTTTACCCAACAAATTTGTTGAATTATTTTTAAAAAATTTATAATAATAATTTAAATTAACATATATCACATTTATGTTTGTTTTTAAAGCATAGCAGAAATGTAGAAGGAAATAAGGCTGAACAAAAATCTGAGATCCAAAAGTTTCATTGAAATTTATTCCTTTATTCCTCTTCATCCAAAGCCACTTTCAGAGACTGAAAGACTTAGTAAAACTTATTTACTTGGAAGATACGGAAACAAATGTCTTGGAGAATCAAATATTTGGTTAACTGAGAGTTCTTTTTGTTCTTTTGTTATTTTTAGAAGAATCTCTAAAAATAACATTATTTTCTGTCATCACAAATAGGATATAATAAATCATTAATAATTGAAGCTATTTTAATGCTCTCTTCCTTTTTTATCAATATTACTTTTATTGCCCTGCTCTGTAAACAGAGACGTTTTAGGAGATTTACCCAAGTGAGAACTTCAGATATGCTTAGGCGTGTCTCTCCAATAAGTAGTGCTTCATTTCACTTTATTCATTTCTTCTAAAATCAGTGAGACTAGAAGAAAATGTAAAGGCTGGTTAGGTGAGATTTTTGATTGTGTGAGATCCACTTATTAAAGTTTTGACTGGAATATATTCAATTTAGACAAAACCATGTCTGTGGGTTGCAAAGATTTTTTGTCTCTCTAATGTCTTATTTTTATTATTTAATGATAAATATCATTTGCAGAGGTATTCATTATGGCCACAATAATACATATCCCGCTACTAGGAGTTATCATTTCATAATGCTTATATCCATAAAAGATTTGCGTAGGGGAACTGTTAAATATATTTCACTGTACAAATCTATGGTATATTTTATAGGAAGTAACAACATATTTTGGGGCTGAGGAACATAGCTAAGAGGTAGAGTGCTTAGCTAGCATGTACAGGGGCCTGGGTTCAAATCCCAGCACCTCAAAATTTTTTAAAAATTTTCAATTATTATTTATGACGAGAAATTTTTCTGATACACATAGGAAAAAAGGCCCAAACTACCATTGTGTATGTTTGCCTATGTATCTACATATAAAAAAAATCAAAGAAGGAAAGAAACTAAATATTAACAGTAATTACCTGTGGGCAGTAAGATTTTAAATATCTCCATTTATACTTTTGATTTTTCGAAAAAATGTTCAGCTGCTTAGGCCATTTTTTATTATACAGGATGTTTGTGATGATCAAGTAAGATCACACCTGTGAAGGTCTTGAAGCCCATAGGAGCTGCTGCCGTTTGGGCAGCAAGTGTCAAGTACAGAAACGTTGCTTACTCCTCAACACTGTAGCACTGGGGAAGGAAAAAGACAAATAATATAAAAGTGTTTCTATGGATTTTGAATTATTTCTTATTTCATTTGTAGATCAAATAACAAGATAGTGGATCTTTCTTATACAGTGACGCTAGAAGATTATGGACTAGTAAAAATGCGTGAGATTTTTGTCTCTGAATCATCTCAGGTAAATATAACTGAGTGTTATCAGATTGCTCCTTGAAAGGGGTGTTGTGTATGTGTGTGAGTGTGTTTGCTTAAATGTGCTTTTTCAACTGTATCTCAGGGTGTGTCTGCTGTACAACAGAAGCCATCTTCTCTTCCTCCAGCACCTTGTCCTTCAGAGATCCAGACAGAGCCCCGTGAGACCTTAGAATACAAAGCAGCACTTGAGCTAGAAATGTGGAAAGAGATGCAAGAAGACATTTTTGAAAATCAGGTTGCTTTTTAAATTTTAGTTTAAAAATCTATTTTTGTCTACCTAGTATATTTTGTTTCTTTTTTATAGCCAGGGTTTCTTTCCATGTTCCTATCCAGTTTCCTTAAATGTCAACAATGCCCTGCACTTAAAGAAAAAATTGAGGGTTTGATCCCCGGTACCACAAAAATACACACACACACACACACACACACACACACACGAATAAGGAAATACGTGAAATGTGACAATTTGTCAGATACCACTCAGGATTTCCCTAAATTTTGCCCAGCAATGTTGGGCAAAATTAAGAATGATGATTATTCTTTTAATCTTAGGTTCTCATCCAGTATACCTGGAACCTGGCACCATCAATCAGTCTCTAAACAAGAGAGAAAACAGAACTCACCATTGGCTTTATACTCTTCTACATTTTACTGAGATAGTATTTGCCTCAAACAACCTCCTTTTTTTAAAAAAAAAAGAATACAGTAGAATACTTGATTATATATGTATATATGTGATTAATATTAGCTCCTTAACTGAAAACAACTGATTAATTGATTTGAAATATTTGGAGTTTGGGGAGGTGACTTTATTTTTCTGCCCTTTGTAGCTGAAGCAGAAAGAACTGGCTCATATGCAAGCTCTTGCAGAGGAATGGAAAAAAAGGGACCGAGAAAGAGAATCACTAGTAAAGAAAAAGGTAATAACTCCTGTAAAAACTGAGGGAGGGGAGATAGTAATGATAATATCTTGAATCTGCATTAAAGAATGTCTTTGGAAGGAATAAGCTAATTATAGTGGGTATGTGTTGGCAGTAATAAAACGGGTGGTCAGGGCTTCACTGTATGATGTCTTGTGCTGCTTGGATTTTGAAATTTGTAAATGTATTACCAATTCAAAAAATACATACATTTTAAAAACAGAACGATGGAGAAAAACCTGCCTATATGAAAAAGAAAACGAAACATTCTTAAGTGTGTATAAAAATTACATCGTAATCTGCAGTTAATAAAAATCCCCAAAGACTTTTGAGATATTTTTTATGAATTAAATCATGAAATAATCACATCTTTAAAAATGATAACATCAGACCATCTGATCTTACTCCAGAAAGCAAAAGTTCATTATTGGTCCATTTACACTCAAGTTATTGAATAAAACAGCCCTGACAAATGAGTGTTTTTCAAATATTCCAATTTTAGAACTTTAAAAATACTCTCATACGTGGTTAATCAATATTTAGCTTCAGAGTTCAGGGGACGACTGCAGGTTTCCTGTGCTCATCATTCTCTTTGCATCTTCATGGGGCTCTCCTTCCCAGTTTTCATGGTGTATCCAACCTCTAAATACTGGCTTTATTGGCTTGCCCCAGAGCCTAGTCCTTGAGTCTCTTCTCTTCCTATACTTTTTTGGGTAATTTCATCCACTTTATTAGAATTGTATACACACACACACACCTGTCTGTTCGCATCCCTGACTTCCTCCTTAGACTCTGTACTTGATTACTTAGCGCCTATACTACATGCCAATTGGCTCTCTAATAGACTTTTCAAATTTAGCATATCTTTTTTTTTTTTTTGCGGTACTGGGGATTGAACCCAGGGGCATTCTACCTCTGAGCTACACCCCCAGCCCTAATATTTATTCTTTATTTTGAAACAGGGTTTCACTAAGTTGCAGAAGGCTTCACTGAGTAGCTGAGGCTGGCCGCGAACCCGGATTCTCCATTCTCGGCCTCCCAAGAAAATCAAACTTTTTATCACCATCATCTGTAAATTTGTTCCTATTGATCCTCCATCTTAATAAATGACATTATCTTTTATTCAGTTGTTCAGACTACAAACCAAGTCATGTTGACTCTTCATTTCACATCTAGTTAGTTAGCAAATCCTGTTGGCTTCATATTCAGAATGTATTCTGGAAACGAACCACTTTCAGTCACCGCCATCACAGTTTCCCTAGTTTAAGCCATCATGGTCTTGTTCCTGAGGTTATTAGTTACTTCTTAGCTTGGTATCTCTCCTTCGTTCCTGGCCCCTGTACCTTGTTTTACCTAGACCAGCCCAAGAGTGCAGCTTTTAAAATACAAGACAGGCTTATGTACTCCTCTGTTCAAAACTCATCCTACTTACCACTACTTAGAATGAAGCTTAGAGTTCTTATTGTGATCTACAAGGCCTTGTATGATCTGTGCCCTTGGTTCCTCTCCTACCTCATCATCCGTCACTCCGTCCTCCTTCCCACATGGGCCTCCTTGTAGTTCCTCAAACATGCTAAACCGTCTCCTCCTCAGGATCTACGGAACATCTTCCTCCAGAAATACTTTCTGTTCTTTGCTCAGAATAACCTCGGTGAGGCCTTCTCTGACTCCGTGTCCAGATGGCGTCTCCTTCTCCTGCCTCCAGCTCTGGTTTACTTTCATCATAGCATTGACTTATTAAATATGCCCTGGCTCACTCATAATCTCTTTCCTCAGAATATAGGTTCCACACAACTGTTTTGCTTCACATATGCTAGGTGTACAATAAATATTACTTAAAAGATTATAATTTCAGGTCATATGTTCTTGAGTTTAAGATATGTGGAAAATATTGACATGTTCAGTAGGTATTTAGATGTATAGGCCTGAAACTATGGAGGGTGTTTAACTTTGTAATGTAAATTTGGGAGTTCTCAGTATATGATACGGTAGGAAGATGAAATCACCCTTTTGGTCATGTCGCCTGCAAGGAGAGGCATCCTGACTCAGAATTCTGGGAACACACAAGTAGGTATTTATATTAGTGATTTAAGTAAAGATGGAAGGCATAGCTAGCTTTTTTTTTTCCCGTGTGTGTGTGTGTGTGTGTGTGTGTGTGTGTGTATGCTTACTGGGGCTTAAACCCAGGGGCTTCTGTCTCTGAATTACACTCCCAGCCCTTTTTGTTTTGAAATAGGAGCTCACCGAGTTGCTGAAAGCTAAGTTGCTGAGGCTGCCCTTGAACCTACAGTCCTCATGTCTCAGCCTCCCAAGTACTGGAATTACAAGTGTGTGTCACCATACCCAACCCAGTGTATTTTTAGATGAACTGAAACTAGATGGTAGAGTTCACAGAAGTAATATAGAAATAATCCTGATTGGTTAGTATGCAAGGTGCCTAAATCCTCAAAATGATGGATGGTATCAGTTCTGTAGATAGATAAAGGTAGTTACTTGGACAGTGAGCATAGTTATGCCAAGTTTGAAAACAAAGACAGCTCCTGAGAATTTTCTTCTATGTTAACAAACTGACTAGGATCTCCAGTTAGCTCAGGCAATTTATTCTACATCAATAGACTTGAGTTATCCTCGTTGTTAGCAGAACACTATCTTTGGTCTCTGAACTAATGAGGTCACATTTGGATAATGTACTTTTGAAAGGATTTAGGAACCTAGATTAGAGTCAAGATATTAGAGAATCTGGAAATCATAGCATGTGGATAATGGTTGAAAACTTGTGTTTATCTTGAAGAAAAAAGACTAGAAAGAGATATGACGACTGTCACCAGTCTCAAATATGTGAAGATACATTTTCTTTTCTCTGTCCAAGAGTAGAAATAGGATTAAAAGGTAGGCTTCTAAGGGTTTATTGGCAATAGGAAAAAGAAGATCAGGATGGGGTATGAGGCCTGGAGACTAGTTAGAGATGGAGGCAGAAAAATTAGTTTGGAAAGTCTTAGTATAAAAACATCAGCGTTATCAGTTGAAAGATAAGAAACCAAGAGAGTCCTGCATCCCGTATAGACTGAGAAAAAGTAGGCTTCTTATTCTGAATAGCATTCCTAACCTTAAATACTGTCTTCAGGCCTAAAGAAATTGGGGTACTAGGCTAGGGTCCTAGTAAAAGATCAGATCTGAACTCCTAGGAAAACTGATTTGTAACTGACTAGCTGATCTAGCACTGGATTAATTCCAAGACAAGAGAATGTGAGTGACGGAAAGGGCTTCAGAGGGACCCTGGAAGATTGGAAGGAGGAGGTTTTGACTAAGCACAAGATTTTTCTAGGACTCTGGGCATCCTTGGGAGAGTAAATACACTAGAGAGATCAAAACAGAAGCAAGGTCTTTCTTTGAGTAGAAGGAAGTTCTGCTTTGAATTGATGTATGTAATTTGACCCTTTCTCAGATCCAATGAAACGATATGTATTTTTAAATTTTTGTTTGTGTTGAATATGGGGAGAAGGTGAAGTAACTTTCCTTTTACTATATTTTAGGTGGCCGAATATACTATTCTAGAAAGCAAACTTCAGAAAACCCTCATTGACTTAGAGAAGCGAGAACAGCAGCTTGCCAGTGCAGGGTCAGAGGTAACTCATTCGTCTCTCGTATCCTTACTGCAGAGGATGTAAAGTTCATAACACTTGTTATTTCTTCTGGCTCTACACTTAATTATTTCATGGGAGTTGTTCTTCATACATTATGGAGATAACTACTATTCAACTATGTGAAGCATGTCCCATATGTTGGAATGTTAGTACTAGGTAAAAAAGTCTTTATTTGAAATAGTTAACTATCGTTTAGCTAGCTTTGACTGACTTCTGTAGTAGTGGAGGTGGGTTAGCTTTCTCATATGGAACATTCTCATTACGTGGAAGAAAAATGGAGAGTTGCCCTGCCTAGAAAGAGAAGATGTAGTATATGCTCAGGAGCATGTGATGGTGACTTCGTTTTCAAGGGGAAAGGAATTTCTTCTTTCTTGCCCATTAAAGATGAGATCCCAAGAAGCTATGAGAACTTCTGTTGGTATTATGCCAAATTAGCATTTTATTAGGCCTTATCAAACCTTGCCCTAAAAATGTCCTATAAAGTTTGTATTAAAAGTTTCTCATATTATGTTTTTCTCTAACCATAATGTTTCTCGAGATTTCCTCAGCAAATCATCCTAACCTTACCATTATAAGGTTTCTGGGATTTCAAATGATTAATGTGTTTAAAGCAAAGAATCAGAAGTTTCTAGTAGAAGAAAAGAAACTTAGGCACATTGCCTATATAATGAAAAAGGACTTTATTCAAATGGGAATTGTGTGTAGGGCTGTTTCAACTGAATTTATATAAGTTACATATGGAATTTTTTAATACACTTGTATTAAATGATGGTTGAAAATCATAAAATCAGTATACTTCAGCATTAACTCTGATAACTAAAAGGAATGTGAAAATTTGTAAATATTTGGAACATTTGACTGCAAATAAGGATAATAGCCTGCTCAACAGTATAGTGCAGCCAGTAATAGGCCAACCTCTTAAAGATGCTTTTGTTTTAAGCTTCAAAGAGAGAAAAAGGAACTGCAATCAGAACGTGAACGGAACCTGCAAGAACTTCAGGACTCTATCCGCAGGGCCAAAGAAGACTGTGTTCACCAAGTAGAGCTGGAAAGGTTAAAGGTCAAGCAGCTAGAGGAGGATAAACACCGACTTCACCAGCAGGTTGTCATCTTATACAGTTTATTTGCATTCTAGAAATAGTTCACTAAAATGTAATAAAATTCACTGTGGTTTGGACTGTTAATCACATTTATGCACTGAGGTTCAAACTTACTTTTAAGTTGGATCTTGTTTTTCTAAGTTAAAGCTAAGGATATGTTAGAATAACCTGCCCTTATAACTATCTGGAGGAAACTGTACTATATTTCAGGTGACTTACAATGGAAAATGTTTTTCTCATAAATCACATTTTAGCAAATGTAGATATTCTTGTAGCACTGGACCAAATTAAGAACCAAATTTCAGTTGTTCGTGCCCCTCTCTGTCTCCTCACCTCACAGTCCCCTCTTAACCTGTCTCGCTCTTCTTTCTGTCCGTATCACTCTAGCCAGCCAGATGTCAGAGAAGCTACCAACGACGAAGGCACTCATTTCAGTGGGCATTTTTCATTTGTCTTACCAAAGCTTAACATCGTCAACACTGTTGTTTTTGTATATTCTCGGCTTCTGCCCCATCACTGTCCTTGTTTTCCTCCACATTTCTGGCAATGCTTTAGGTTCTTTGGTAGGCTTATCTTCCTTTAGCCATTAGATGTTGGATTTCCTCCAAGTTCAGGACTTACTTTCCACTAATATTACCCATGTCCATGACCAGAGCCAGTCTGTACATGGGGCTGAGACTCACATTTATATTTAAGACCTTTTCTTTGCACTGTAGCCCCATACACCAGGCGAATATGCCCACATACCTGGCAACATTCCTACTTGGGTGCCATAAAGTCGTTTTAAGCTCAACATCATCTTCCCATCTATACCTGACCTTCTTCCATTAAGTATTCTTTATTTCAGTGATAGGCCCATCTAACTCATGGTGTAGCCAGAATATTTTTGAAGTTTGGGACTCATGACACCCTCCTCTTTAAAATCTTCGTGTCCTTATTCATGGGACAAAGATCAGAATCATTACGTTGCCCCACAGCTTCTGCATAGTCTGGACCCTTCCCATCTTCCCAGCCCTATCTTTTTTTTTTTTTTACCTTTGCTGTATACTTTCCAGCCACCCTGGTCTGTCAGGGCCTCACGCGAGCCAGCCTTGCTTCCACAGGTCTGCCTTGTGTGCTGCCTTCTCCAGGCCCTGTGAACTCTATTCATCTTTTAGGTTTCAGCTAAAGTATCACTGAGCCCAAGAAATCTTCCCTGACCCCTGCTCCCCAAGTCTAGGTCAAGCTTTTGTTATACGTTCTCATGGAATATCACTTTCCTATTTTTTTCTTTGTAGTATATCAGTTTTTATTTTCATCAGTATGATCATTTAATCAGCATCAGATTCTTTGCTCCATGAAGACGGTTTTGGTTTATAGCTGCATCCCTGGAGCCAGGCCCAGTTGTCTGTGATGATGGTGACTCAGTAAATATTTGCAGGGAAAAAAAATCAAGCTGTTGAAAATGAAGCTTATCTTTCTTGGGAAATTTTAGTGTAGATTAGATACGCACGATGAATGCCTTCAGAGTCTTCAGTACATTCTCTCTAAAGAACAGTCTCCGTAGCAGCTCAGGATCAGTTAGTCACGTTATTTACATGGCTGTAAATATGAACTTGATTGTTACTATAGGTGACAATTTAGAACACAGAAAAGTGGGCAGCCGTCATGGGATTCACCAGTAAAAACTCTTCCTACGTATTAGAGTCACTGGGGGAGCTCTTGGAAAGTCCACATCCATACCCTGTCCCACACTGGTAGAATTAGCTTATATTTTTGTAGGAAGAGCCTTGGTGGGAAGAACTGGTATTATGGAAAAATTACCTGGGGATACACATCCGTTCTTTTTTCTTTTCTTTTTTTTTTTTTGCGGTACCAGGGATTGAACCCAGGGCGTTCTACCTCCGAGCTACACCCCTGGCCCTATTTTTTATTCTTTATTTTGAAACCAGGTCTCACGAAGTTGCAGAGGGCCTCACTAAGTAGCTGAGGCTGGCCACAAACTCGGATCCTCCGGTCTCAGCCTCCCAAGTACTGGGATTACAAGCTTGCGCCACCACGCCCAGCCCACTTCTGTTCTTGAACTAGTATTGTAAGACTGGTGGGTGGGTGGACAGGAAGTTTCCAGAATGCCCAGATTGCTACGTCCATGACTGTAGTGTACATTTCACATTTTACATACAAAGAAACTTTTTAGAGCTGGGCATGGTGTCACATGCCTATAATCCCAGTACTTGGGAGGCTGAGACAGGAGGATCACAGGTTCACAGCCAGCCTCACCAATTTAGTGAGACCCTGTTTCAAAATAAAAAATAAAAAGGGCTGGAGGTGTAGTTCAGAGGTAGAATGCCCCTGAGTTCACTCCCCAGTACTACGCACGCACGCACAGAAAAACAAAACATTTTAGGTCATTACTCTCACTAGGTTATAGATATTATATATGTGATACTAACTAGATGGGTAGAAGAGTCGGTTAAACACATTGTTCGTGAGAGCTGATGAAGATATCTGTGCGGAAGTGGAGAAAAACAGGTACCAAAACTCAAAATTATTGTACTGTATAGACCACTTAGGAAAGGAAAGAGCCCAGCCTGCCTTAATACCTTGCTGCTTTACAACCTGATTGTACTAACAGTAATTGTTGATGATAATGCTCCTGAATGGTGAAGAAACTACCAGATATAATGTTAAGTTTATTATGGTTTTGTTTGTTTAAAAGTGAGAGGTATACCTTAGAATGGTCTCTATTCAACTTTAGATGTTAAGAGGTAAACTTTAGTTACATGGAAATGCTTCATGTATGGAACAGTTCATTACCTAAAGATGCTAGATACATCCTAAATAATTTTTTTTTTATCAGTGATGATTTAAGCTCCATTTTTGCCACAATTTTCTTGTTTCAATTTTAGTTAAGTCTTAGAGCCGAGGAAAGAGATCATTGGTTTTATCTAATGATGGGTAGTCATTTTAGTATATGTTTTGTAAAGTATCTTTAATGATCCTTATTTGATAACATTTAATTTGAAAAGAACATCTTTATACCTTCATTTTTAGATATATTTTAAAACTGTTCAAAAGGAGATTATACTGTTTAGTTAAGGTGACCTACCTTTTGCGCTCTCCCCCCACCAGGTATTGATGGCTTTCTTTAGTCTTATTCTAGGGGATGAAAAGATCTGAATTCTAGTTTTGCTTCTGCTGTTGATTAGCTCACTAGCTCTTTGGCATTGCTTCGATTATTTACCCTTTGACCCTATTTTTTAGCTATAAAAAGTTTTTAATCAGATGATTTACTGCATTTTTAATAAAGATCATATTTTCCAAGTTTTCTTCTATAGACGTGCTTTAAGAAAAAAACACTGTTGAATTGAATTCTGTAATGTTAAAATTTGCTTATAATTATTTTTAATGCCTATAAATACTTTTTCTTAAAAAATCCAGCTTAATGATGCCGAAAATAAATATAAGATTTTGGAAAAAGAGTTTCAGCAGTTCAAGGATCAGCAAAGCCACAAACCAGAAATCCGTCTACAGTCTGAAATAAATCTTCTCACCTTGGAAAAGGTACTCATGTCAATTTTTGGCAGCTTAACTAGTCTGTGATCACTTGACGAAATCTGTGAGTAATGTATATGCATATAATGTAATAATGTTTCACTGTACTCTCTAATTATAGTAAAATAAGACATCAAAGTCAAGGCACGTGACATTGTTAGTAATTGAATTTGCTGGGTTCTATCAGTTATAGCATATGCTAATTAAAATATTTGATTTCAAACAGAACTAACTCTAGGAATGAAGAAATTCACAAAACTGACAGGAAACTAAAGAACTAGTTTCAAATATGGGCAGGAGCTAGGAGAAGCAAGGCGCAGTCAGTACCCTGTCTCAAGCAGTCTACTGAGGATGCCCTTGGTGTCAGCACTGCCATGCCACTGGATCCCATGTCCTCTGATTCTAGAATTACACTGCGCACTCTGTTTGTGGTAGCCGTAGTGACTATCCATGTGTCATTACTCTCTAGGTTCCATGTCCTAAACAGGAGCATTCATTTAAATCACAGCCTTGCATGCTAGCTCTACTGAGGATGCCCTTGTTGGTGTCAGCACTGCCATGCCGCTGGATCTCATGGCCTCTGATTCTAGAATTACACTGCGCACTGTTTGTGGTAGCCGTAGTGACTATTCCATGTGTCATTACTGTCTAGGTTCCATGTCCTAAACAGGAGCATTCATTTAAATCACAGCCTCGCATGCTAGCTCTCAGCTTGGAAGAAGGGACATCCGTCCTGTTTTGTTTTCTATGGTTGGAAGCCAGGTCCTGCGTCTCATTTATATTTGGATTCCCCCACATACAGGATGTACAGGGGCTAGTCATTAGAAAATATGTAATGTCCAGCGGACAACTAAACTTGAATGTATTGAGATCTGTGAGAAGAGGAGGAGCCGGCGATATGAAGCGCTATGGAAGGTGTCCAGGGAGTGCCTCAGAGGTCCTCACTGAGGTGAGACAGCCTACATCGTGTGAGGAAAAAGCCTAGCCCAAAGCAGGAGGAGATGAGAACGTACAAGATGAGGTTTAAAATCCGGGCCTTTACGCCATAGCAAGGGGTTTAGGCTTTGTTCTTAGTTTAATAGAGTTGTGCGTAACAGCAGTTAATGTGGCACACGGAGCCACACGACCTTAGTTCAAATTCTGGCTCTGCCACTTAGTAGTTGTGTCATTTCGGGCAAGTTTTTGTACTTCTCTGTACTTATTTCCATAACTTTTAAATGAGACTAATAAGGTGGATAAAGGAATTAAATGAGTTAACAGTTGTAAAATGCTTATCAGCAGCTTATTAGCACAGAACATGGGACATTGTTTATTTTACTTAGACAAAGTTTAGATAAATCATGGGATACTATTGAAAAGTTTTAAATAGGAGAGTAACCTGATCTTTACATTTAAAAAGAAAATGCCGCTGCCATCATGCCTTTAGTCCCAGTGACTCAGGTAACGGAGGAGGCTGAGCCAAGATGATGGTGAGTTCAAAGACCAGCCAGGGCCACTTGGGACACCCTGTCCTCAGATAAAAGGTTTTCAGAAAGGTGGTGTAAGCCGGGCGTGGTGGTGCACACCTATGATCCCAGTACTTCGGAGGCTGAGGATCTGGGTTCGCGGCCAGCCTCAGCTACTTAGTGAGGCCCTCCTCAACTTAGAGAGACTCTGTTTCAAAATAAAGAATAAAAAAATAGGGCTGGAGGTGTAGCCCGGAGGTAGAATGCCCCTGGGTTCAATCCCTAGTACCGCAAAAAAAAAAAAAAAAAAAAAAAAAGGTGGTATAGCTCAGGGTAGAATGCCCCTCAGTTTAATCTCCATTATGGCAATAAATAAAACTACTTTGTAAAATAAAAAATTGTGAGAAAGTGACATTGTTTTACCTTTTTGCAAATGTATGTAGTGTCTGGAATAATAGGAGACAGCTGAATTCTTTTATCTGCTTTTATATCCAATCCGTTGTTAGATTACACACCATGTAGCCTCTGGAGAGCTCCGCCGTGTACTCACAAAGGAATGTAAGTGGGAAAGACAGCTAATGTCTTAGCATTATTATCAAAAATAGTTTCAACCTTTTGGACCCTTTGAGGTCAAAACTCTAGTCTTGGAGATAACCCAGAAAGTCCAGCACTAGACTTGTTCATCTCCCCTGAAAACTGTCTTCTACTAGTGTTTCTGAGTGTAATCAACGTCTCTGCAGCCTGTCAACTGCCAGGCTCTCCTTGGGTCTGCTTATTCCCACATTCATTTAATTGCAAAGCTCGTTGATTCTGTTTCTTACATATTTGGACAGTCTCTTCGTTTCTTAATTTTTGGCCATCTCCCATTACTCTACCAGTGAACTTGAATTCAGCTCAACATTTCCCACTCTTCTTTTGACAAAACTAAGTATTAAACTATTTTTGTGTTATAAATATGAATTTTCTGTAATATCTACCAGAAATATTTGAATTACTCATTAGATACTATCTCATCATCACAAGATATGTTAAGTAGATGTCAAAAAGATTGAGGAAATTCAGAGACCAGATAGCTCTTTCCAAATATATGGACTGGATGACTAGATTAATATCCACCTTAGAAATAAATTTTAAATGACTTTTAAATTTTCTTTTTCCAATTAACACTTGTACCAAAAGTATAAAAATTGTTAAACATATTAAAGATATTACCAGTACCATGAACTTGAGAGAAAACTGTATAATTGAACTGCCCCTATAGTAGACACAGTGAGTTCACCCAGCATGTTTAAGTGCCTAGTAAAACAAGGCTTTTCAACTTCTGAATATTCTTTGTAAATCTTTTTGGAGCCAGAAGAGGGCAGAATCTTATTTCTTAAATAGTAACAAAGAGATAAAATCACAAAAAGGAAAATATTAGTGGAAAAGTATCTGAGTTAGTCTGTACATTCTGGTTATGCCTGATGGAGAGCTTTTCTCTTAGTGCCTGTTTTTTAAATATATCACAGATACTTCCATTTTCAGTGAAAGGATCTAAAAATAAATGAATGTTAAGATAGTTTTACCAAATGTAATTCCTGATTCCTTTTATTGCATAAGAAGTAAATAATAGTTTATGATTTTCTTTTGCCTAGGAAATGTTTAGTAATTTGAAAATAATTGGGACTTTAAAAATATGGAAAAAATATAATTTAGTAGGCTACACAGCAGTTAAAAAGAGAAATCATTGAAAGAATGTAGAGATTTTTAATCAATCTAAAATTTTAGTAGTTATTTAAGAATATTTGATATCTACCACACATCCACTCTTAAGGCAAATGAGAATAAGAAGAGAAAAGAAAGCATAATAGTAGATTATCTTTTTGGGACTTTACTTTTAAATATTTGTTATGTAATTAGGGAGATGACTCAGAAAGCAGTAAACGACCACGAATAACCAAATACAAAGGAATGTGATAGAAACTCTTCGCAATTCAGAAAGAGGACATTTGCTGTTCAGTACCTAGTGGTTTTAAGACAGTGTCATAAAGAGGTAAAATTCGAACTGAGCTTTAAGATTTAGGCAAGCAGAAGGAAAAGAATTGGCAGGCTCAGGAAGTAACTTGGGTGAGGAGTGTGCAGAGCATCGGGGACACAAACCTGGTTGGAGGAGGTTTCCTGTTGAGGAATACTAAGAAAGTAGGTTGAGTGTTAGTATGGAAATTATAGTTTGAAGAGCCTTGAATCCTAGGCAGAAGAGTGTGTGCTTAATGCTATAGGCAAACAGTGGCTATAGTAGCTTTATTAGTGGAGAGTGAGTTGTTCTGCTACTGGTTTGCAGGATTGTGGATAGATTTGAAGCTACAGAAATAGGTTGAGAAGAGTCTGGTCTAAGGAAGGGGCTGTAGGAACTTAAGGAATAAAATTCAAAAATATTTCAAGGGAGAACTCTGTATTTCCTTGACTGGACCTGGGAATAGGAGATTAGAGATAAAGACAGTGCCATACCTATAATAGAGAACTAGAACTGTGGTACTGTCAAGAGTAGAAACAGAGAAATTGGGAACCAGTGAATGCTAGTCTCTGCTTTTAGTCTTCATTAGTCTCTGAGTTGACTCTAGGTCCTGAGCTGAGTTTTCCTTTCAGGAATATAGAATTGGACTTTTGGTACATTACTTGAGTCATGGACCAAGGAAATTTTAAATTAAAATATAAGTGCAGAGGCTTCCAGGAGTCTCGGATCTACTCACAGTAGGCTTCTTAACTTGAGGTCTTTGAGTGCCCTGAAATTACATTAACATTTTGGTTATGTGCATATTTCTTTAGAATCACAGAGGCATCTGTATCCTTAAAAGGGAATTAAAGTTAGGAATCACCAATTTAGTGATAGGAATGAGTTACAAGAAAGAGATTCGTGTCTCAGATTTGCTAGCCGCAGGTTTTATTTGTTAAGAATAGAAATATTACATGTAAAACTATACATGTGTTTTAAATTAGTGTGAATAACTATGCAAATGTGAATTATTTTAGTATTTATGGAAAAACTGATAGAACCTACCCAGATAGTTTTTCCTGGTGGAACTGGTCCACTGGGCCTCCTCCTGGGGTCTATCCATGATACTAACCCTTCTCCAACCCCGTGGACATAATCTCTTAACATTGAATACTACACTTTATCACACAGCTATAAAAAGATTTTTCTATTCTTCTGAGATATGACCTGTTGTTAAATTACCAAGTAACGTGTATAAATCTTTGAGGCATAAGTGGAAGAGATTATCTCTGATCATCTCAGCAGCATTATTCAACTTAAGATGTTTGAGTCTAGTTGTGAAATGTCAACACATCTAAATCCAAGCGCTGGGGATTTGTAAAGCAGAAAAGACCTTAACTCCACGTAGTCATATATTACTGTAGGGAATGTTCTGATCTTTCGTGAAGGGAATTTGGCCGTCTGCTTTTCCTTTCTTTTTATTTTCATATGAGTTTTCTGAAGTTGGAATTTTTATAGTGTCTTCGTTTTTGTTTTCCTATAAAACATTAGGGGTTGTATGTATGGGAAAAAGTAGACGTGATATAAAAAAATTCGACCAGTTCAGAGGAACAATGTTTTACTGTAATTCAAGTAGATTATTACATTATCACTTAATAGTAAAACTGTCTGTTGGCTACATGAATTTGTTTGGTACTTGGTTTGAAACACTGAGTGAGTACATTCCAAAACATAGCCAAGTTGGCTTCAGTTCATGAACAACAGATTGCCTGCTGCAAGTATAAATAACCATATTTTTAATTGAATCACTTTGGTGTTTTTCTTTATATATTTGAAGAAAAATAGAAAATAAAAGTTAGGTGTGTGTTATTAAGGAACATTATTTTTCTTACTCTTCGGTTTATTTTAGCATTCTTAGAATATTTTTGACTTCATACTCTTTCTTAGTAAGTTGCTTTCTGATAAAACATTTCACTGTTTCCAGGGTTGCATGATTTTGCCAAAATGTAGTTATTAAAAGTATCTCTACTAGCTCTCTTCATTATAAGACAACAATTCCATACAATATAGACCTCCAAAAGGAAATTTTGGTTTCTAAGATTTAGCGTGCCTTCTAAATAGGAATGTCAACAGTTAGAACTGCTTTTTGTAGAAAATGAATGTATTTTTCACTCAGTGTAATATACATGTTTAAATACATTTATAGTAACTGTCTGGAGGTTAAGACTAATTCAGTTCTTTTTAGCATAGGCTGTAAGGCAATAAAAATAAGACTATATTTTAAACAAGAAAATGTTCATGTGCCATAATATTTATAGTAAATTATGTAACAGTTTTAGATGATGTCGTATGTTACACTATATAAACTCTTTTCTTAAGCCAGACTCTTTGTGTATATTATCTTTCAGTGATTGTACACAGTGGTGTAGTGTTTCACTTGATATGATTTTAATCATTGTTAGGTTGAACTTGAAAGAAAGTTGGAATCTGCAACCAAGTCTAAACTGCATTACAAGCAGCAATGGGGACGAGCTTTGAAAGAACTTGCCAGACTTAAGCAGGTATGTAGCTTGTAGCTTATTCTTTTTATGTCTTTTTCCCCCGTTTCTTTAGAAGTTTGCATGTGTGGCAACATCTTGTGTGTTCAGATGTCTGCATTTGAATCTCCAGTGCTATTTTTGGGGATTGGGACTTTTTATTTTTTAGTGCATTATGTGCAAGATCCTCCTTTTTCATAATTAAGAACTAAAATTTAGCCGGGTGTGGTGGCACACACCTATAATCCCAGTACTTGGGAGGCTGAGATGGGAGGATCACAGGTTTGAGGACAGCTTCAGCCACATAGCAAGACTTGGCAACCTAGCAAGACCCTATTTTCAAATGAAAAAATAAAAAGGGCTGGGGTTGTAGTTCAGAAGTAGAATATATCCCTGGGTTCAATTCCCAGTACCACCAAAAAAAATCACCGAAATTTTTAAATTTTAATTGCCAACTTTCTTCTTCTGTAGAAGACTTTGGGAATAATTTCCTTTACTTTGAGTTACAAACAACTACTTCTCTTCTCCTTAGTACTAATCTTTCCCTTGGGAGTGCTTCAGGGAGGGGACAGTGTAAGAATAACATAAGTTTAATATTTTCTCAAACTTAATACATTTGAAATATAATTCCTAGGAAGACACAGTACTTCAGTTAAGAAAAGGGATCATAAAGAATTAAGGGTTTAAATTCTTCTTACATTTTTTTCTTCCTGCTACTTGACAACAAATACTGCTAGCTTCATGAGAAAATAATCTTAATTTGGGGCATAATTTCTTCAAATGATTAAGATTAAAGAGAATATAAGCAAGATTTTTATTTAGAATCTAGTCTACTTGACCTAGAACTTTTAAGTTAATTATTAGTTTAATTATTAGTTAATTATTAGTTGACTCTAAATTTGCTTTACTTTAATATGGCAGTTAATTATCAATTTATTTTAGTTAATTATTAGTTTACTCCAAATTTGTTTTTCTTTAATATGGCAGTTTTAATCTGAATGAATTTTGGTATATAGTGCCTTTCAGGCTTGTATTTTTCTAAATGTATCTCCATAACCATTAAATATCTTTGTGGTATTATACTAATGTTTACCACCTTCACAGAGTACTGCCAAACAGCATAAGAATTAAAAAGTGGTAGACAGTTTATCCTAACATAGCTTGTGAGTGAGTTGAGATTGTAAGCGTAACAAATGAAGACAGTGTAAAATAATATTATACAAAGTAACTGTATAAGTGGTATTTCCCTTATCCAAAATGCTTGGGACCAGAAGTGTTTTGGATTTTTTTCAGATTTTGGAATATTTGCATATATGTAATGAGAATCGTGGGGATAGGACTCAAGTGTAAGCACAAAATTCATTTAGGTTTCATGTACATGTTATACACATAGCCTGAAGGTAAGTTTCTACAGTGTTTTTAATACTGTGTCTGACCATGACCAGTCATAGGAGGGCAGGTGTGGAATTTTCCACTTGTGGCATCATGTTGGTTCTCAAAAAGTTTCAGATTTTGGATCATTTTGGATTTTCAGATGAGGGATGCTCAACTTGTTTTATTTTAATGCTGTCAGGACCAAGGATGGGCATTGTGAGTAGTACTGAGGGTATCCCTTATCAAGGCATTGTCCTAGCTGTAAAGATACAAGTAAGACAGGGGCCATTCCCTCAGGGAGCTTGTAATTTAGTAATAAGGAAGAAACAAATATAAATACAGCATTTACCAGCTGAGCATGGTGACACATGCCTGTAATCCCAGTACTTGGGAGGCTGAGACAGGAGGATCACAGGTTCACAGCCAGCCTCAGCAATTTAGGCCCTCCCCAACTTAGACCATGTTTCAAAATAAAAAATAAAATAGGGCAGGGGGTGTAGCTCAGAGGTAGAATGCCCCTGGGTTCAATCCCCACACATACACACACACACAAAACATAACATGAATGAATGAATGAGTGAATGAATGGAAATTCAGCATGAAAGACTCCCACCCAAGAACTCCTTTCTAACACATGCATCTTCATACACTTTGCTATCTTTTGGATCTTTCCATTTAATCCATTTTCTATTTTTTCTTTCTTCCTATGTATTTTCTACTCTCTAGCCCAAAAACCTTTGGCAAAGTAATTTTAGCTATTTGTTCCTTATAAGAGAAGATATCACAAAAGTTCATGTGCCCTCTTTCTGTTGTTACTATAAATTATTAAGGAAAGAAAAGTGTTAAATTAGTGGTTCTCTAAAACTTAGACTCCATGAAAGAAAATTAAAGTAACAGTTTCAGTCTTTGAATGTAGTGTTGTTCATTGGTTTCGCATTTTACACCAACTTAACTCTTTATCCCACAAACTTTCTGCTCTAAAAGCAATACTGTAAACAAATTTTGAGGTCACTAGGAATCATTGATGTTCTTCAGATCACACTAAGCTGCAACAATTTAAGAAGAAAAGTAATAGACCTGGGGATCTCCATAGTGAATTGTGCTTTGCCACTAACTATTTTTGGAAAATTAGAATTAATAACTTTATCCAATTGGCACATTTCATATGTGTGAAAATTACATCAGAATTTTTCCCTAAAACTTTTTATTAAAAACACATTCATTGTGTTTGAATATAAAATTGGAATTGTCTATCTGCTTTTGTTCAGAGGATTGTTTGTGCAACCTTTTGTTTAAATTGGATTAGTACCATGTTAATTTTACATTGCCTCTGGTGAATAGCCACGAGGCTATAATCTCTGCCAGTAATTTGTCACATCAAAACCCTCTGGAGGGCCATACAAAACATTTGTGTAGTACGGATTAGACGGTGAAAGCCATATCTTAGATTGTTAATAAATGTTAATGACAAAACCCAGCTGGTAGAACTTGGAAATAAGATCTAATGCTTCGTGCCCATTGCCAAAAGAATGTTTAAACAGAGATTTCCATTACTCAAAGGTGACCTAGTGTAGTCAATTTGTGAATTAAAAAATCATAACCTTCTAATTATTTAGAAAAAATTTTCCTTTTGATTCACAACCATAAAAGTCTGTGTTTCCAAGTTGTAAGCTTTGTAAACTTTTTTCTTTTGTAAGTGGAATGGCAACAGCTGTAAAATAGAAACAAGCATAACGTAAAATGAGTCCTGTTTTAGAAAACAAGGAAATGATACCCGTACATCCTGGGTTTGGTATCTTGAGACAAAGTTCAAAGTTCTACTTGTTAGACTTTTAGAGGGTAATTTTCTTGGTGAAAATGTACTGTAGAAATATTTTTAAACCAAACAAATACTTAAATTTGTCTACAAATACCTGAGTTAAATTGTCTGCTTTAGTTTTTGTGTTCTAGATAACACATTTACCTAAAAACATTTCTTGAAGACACCTTAGAATATAGTTAGTTAAGCAGAATAAAAGCTACTACTTTTTAAAAATAAGTGAATCATTGTTATAAAATAATAATTTGTTATTGAAGAAAATTTATCATTTTTCTTATGTCGGATGTATTAAAACTAGGTATGTTTATTCCCAGGACAGAAAACAGAACTAAGATTTTGGGTAGGATGTGGGTCCCTTACCATATTTGTGCACAGTAGATCTGTTTAAAACTAAGCTGATATATTTTAGTTAAAACAACACAGACTTCATCGGCTGACATCAGCACTGTCTTGTCCAGCCTCCTGCTTATCCACTCAGAGCAATTAATTTGATTAATTTATAAGTAATTTAGCCAAGGATGGGATGTAAATCTTTGTTTAAGAAAACAGTTGGAGGTCCAAGTCTTGGTTAAAAACTGTGTCTTGAAACCATCCAGGCCCTCCTCCTGACTTGTCAGCTCTGGGATATTTTCAGAAAACTTTACTTGAGTTCCTTAGTTTAGTTGTAAGTTTTTTCCCACAGACTTACATGGTATGTGTGAGTGGGAGAGTAAGTAGTGGCCACTTTTTAGCCGCTGTTTAGTCTAGTGTATGTGTGTTTACATCTCCTCTCTGGATTTATGGGCAGCCAAGGCAAAATAAAGATTATACTCACTTGATTGAGGAGCCTTTAACCCGGGGCACCTGGCCGTGGGGAGGGTTTCTTTCACTAACCTCTAATGTGTGTGTGTGTGTGTGTAATTATTATTAATACTATGTACTTGATTAAAAATTCAAGGCATTTAAAGGATTTTGTTGTATGTTTTACAATAAAAATGTTTCACGTTTTACATATCTAAATAATCAATTTTCATTCCCTTTTTTTCTGTTTGCAATCATACTTTTGCTCATTCTTTTTAAATGTAAGTTTGGCATCACCATATAACATAGAAAATAAAAACCACCAACACTCTTATCCCATCCTCAGCCAGAGATAATAATTTGATGCATTTTGTCTAGATTTTTTCCTCTTTCTTTTTAAATAATTCTTAAGTGAAATACATTCCAAAGACAAGATTCCTATGCCCTCCCCACCAACCATCTAGTTAAAGAAACAACATTATGAATGATTTGGAAGCCCTCTCTGCGTATCTTTCCAATTGCATCTTCTTCCTTCCTTCCCAGAGGTAATCACTATTCTGAACTTAGTATTTACTATTAATCTGCTTTTCTTTATAGCAGAAGACATATTAAAAATACATCTGTAAGCAACATTGCTTAGTTTTGCATGTTTTTAATGTTTATATGTGTGGAATCATATGAATATACCATAGTTTATACAGTCTTCTTTCAGTGGACATGTTTTTTCCAGGTTTTCTTATAATAAGACAACCTTGAATGTTCTTGTACATGTATATACCCAATTGAAATGCAGACAGATGTTTACCAAAGGGCATGTGTAGTGATCTTCACATCAGCATTAGTTAAAAGAAACCACCGAAATGTCCGTTAGCTTTGTAGTGAATAAATTCTATATTCATTCAGTGAATGCTATACAATACTATGAGCGATCAACTATATGGAATAATACTAATGAATCTCGAAAACAGCGTTAAGTGAAAGAAGCCCAACACAAAGTAATATATACTGTACAATTCTATATAAAGCTCAAAGTAGTAAAAACCTACTTGTGACGTTAAAATTAGAGTGGTGGTGATCTCTGGGAAAGTGAGTGGTTAGTCTGGGAGGAAACCGGGACTGCTGGGGCTCTGCTAATCTCTTGATCTAGATGGTAGTTATGTGAGTGGTTCACTTCACGAAAAGTTAGCAGATCATACTCTTGTGATTTGGCAGTTTTCTGTTATAATTCAGCAAATAAATTTATTTTTAGAAAATAGATGGCACATACCTATTGACCCAGCTCTTCCTCTTTGAGCTTCTGTTCTAAAGAAAATCACTTGTCTTTAAAGAAATATGTAGAAGAATTCATAAGCATATATGCCTAGATTTTTGTATGATCCCGGAGAAAAGAGTAGACAGGCATATGAACTGAGCTGGGGCTGGACTTGGTGTTCAAGGACAGTTACTGAGTTTTTGTAGGGACATTTTCGTGTCATTAGTCATTTCTTAGATGCTCTTCTTATCCCTGGTCTTTGTGGCAGCAATTCCTCATGCAGACAGCAGCCGCTTTCTGCCTTTTACCTTTTTTACCCTATGACATTCAGCTAACCTCAGTCACCAAATAGGCATAAATATTTTGATAGCAAAAAGAGAAATACGGTAGAGGAGACTTGGGCACGTCTAGATTGTGTGCGGCTCATGGAGTTGGCAGTGCATGGCTGTGTCATGGAGATTGTCACACAGGATTATAATTACAAGTCAAGGTCATGTGAAATATATATATTCCTGATATTAGGTGTCTGGCTTCTTTCTTTGTTTCTTTCAAGAGGGAACAAGAAAGTCAAATGGCTCGTCTTAAAAAACAGCAAGAGGAATTGGAACAGATGAGACTCCGTTACCTAGCTGCTGAAGAAAAAGATACAGTAAAAACCGAGCGACAGGAACTGCTGGATATAAGAAATGAACTGAACAGGTATAGTTAAAATATTATCTTTTTTTCTCTTTTAAAAACAAAAGTTCTAAGCCGGGCATGGTGGCGCATGCTTGTAATCCCAGTACTTGGGAGGCTGAGACGGGACGATCGCAGGTTCAAGGACAGCCTCGACAATGTAGCGAGACTCTCAGCAACCTAGTGAGATCCCGTTTCAAACAAAAAAATAAAATAGGGCTGAGGGTGTGACTCAGAGGTAGAACTCCTCTGGTTCAATCCCCAGTACCAAAAAAAAAAAGTTCTAATAGGAAACCTTTTAATTGGGTCTTTTGGTCCAGGGAAAGTAGAGCTTCAGATCACTCTAGGATAAAGTAGATATAAAGTATATTAGGACATTAGTAAGATTCAGTTTTGTACGAGCTTCACATTTGGTAGGCAAAAATGCAGTCTTCATTTAAGCCACCAAAACAATGCTTAGCACACAGCACTTTTTTATTTTCTGTGCTATATATGATGCCAAATTTTGGAAGGCAAGGTTATGTTGTAATTAATTAATGTATAACATCTTCCAGGTCTACGTCATTGTAAACATTAAATATTTGTTGAATAGAGTACAGATTGAGCCTTGTAATCATAGCACTTAGAGTTTTCCTTTTGAAATTGACATTTTTTAAATAGTTTAATTCAGCCCTGAACATACTTAAGATAATGATTGCATTTTCCATGCATGTAGATATCATGGGGTACTTTTATCAAACATATGTATGAACTAAACTGTGTCCCCCTAAAATTCCTGTGTTGAAGCCCTCACCTCCAGTGTGATGGTATTTGGAGACGAGGCTGTAAGGGCAGGGCGGTCAGAATGGGTTAGTGCTCTGACAAGAAGAGACGCCAGAGAGCATTCTTGATCCCTTTTCCCTCCTGCTGTGTGAGGACAGAGCAAGAAGGTGACTCTAGAAACTGACCAGGCTGGTACTTTGATCTTGGACTTTTAGACTCTGGAAGTGTGAGAAATCCAATTTCTACTTTTTAAGCCACCCAGTCTATGGTGTTTTGTTTTGGCAGTCCAAGCCAACTAAGACAGTATGCCATACTCTAACAAAAATAGACTGGTCCTCTGATAGATTAAGCTGAAGCTTTCTCCTCCAGATTACCCTCCAGAAAGACTATCCGGTAGTACTTTGTTAGGGGGGAGGTGCATTCCAAGACTCCCAGGAGATGCCTGAAACATCAGATAGTACTAAGTCCTACATATGCTGTTTCTTCCTGTACATACATGTTTATGATAAATTTTAATTTGTAAGTGAGATTAACAATAGCTAATAATAAAATAGAACAATTATAACAATATACTGTAATAAAGTTATGTGAATGGTCTCTCTCTCAAAATACCTTATTGTACTTTACTGCCCTTCTTGTGATGGTGTGAGCAAAGTGAGAGGAGGAGGGGATAAGGGGACAATGGCCGTGTGGTGAGGTGACACCAGGTGGGTCATGTAGGAATGTCATGGGGCTGGGCTTCTGTGTAGCGTTGCAGGGATACCATGACAGTGGATCTAACAACTGAGAGGGATACTGAGGGGCTCACAGGCAGGCAGCAAATACATCTGGACAAAGATGATCTATGTCCCAGGCAAGGTGGACTGGACAGCCTGAGATTTCATCCTGCTACTCGTAAATAACAGCATGTAATTTAAAATTTATGAATTACTTATTTCTGAGATTTTCAATTTAATATTTCTGGACCATCGTTGCTTATGAAACTAGGGAACACGAAACCATGGATAAGAGGGGACTACTGTAATTTGTCTTTATGTTGTTGCTTCATAACTTCATTTTTAACATGAAACACTGTTGAAGTTGTGATTAAGATGAAAATGATACTGCAGAGAGGCCCAGTGTAGCACAGTGGTAAAAACACAATCTCTGGCTCCATAGTTTACTTAGCTGTGCGACCTTGAAATGGGTATTCAAGTCTTTTTCTTTAATTTTTGATTTCCTCATCTCTGATAGTGATAGTATTTCCTTAGTTGTAGGACACTTAAAACAGGATCCTGACATACAGTAAGGGCTCAACATATATGAGCTGTTGTATTACTGATATTAATGATATAAATATAAAATTTCTTATACTTTAAAGTGCCACTTAATCAATATTAGCAATAACCCTGAAATAGTCACACAAAAATAAATTTTAAAGTATTAATGCTGTGAATGAAAACACAAGCGCTAAAGACAATATAGCTATACTCATGGAACAACAGCAAAAAGTCTTTGGCATAGATTTTTCAACAAAAATTTATTTGGTGTCTACAGTGTTATAGTCTTAGAAGATGTTATACATTAATGAATTATAACATGATCCTTGCCTTCCAAAATTTTGCTGTCATATATAACACCAAAACCAAAAAAAAAAAAAGCTGTGTGCTAAGCACTGTTTTGGTGGCTTAAACAAAGATAGCATTTTTGCCTGTCAAACTTGAAGATCATATAAAATTGAATCTTCCTAATGTCTTCATACATTAGGACTCAGAGAACTGAAACTAACAAGATTGAATATATTGCAGACAAGAGCAGAGTTCTTGGTATAAGTTTTAAGAAAAATCACTTAAACGACAGGTAAGACCTAGTAAATCATGTGAGGACACCCAGAAAGATTCAAGTGGCCACTAGTGACAGCGTGACCTGGCTGCCACAGGGTGGGTGCAGTTGGGAACAGTAACAGCATTGAGTATGCAGCACCGCAGAAGTCCTCCCTGGGCTGGTCACCTCCGAACGTGTACTCTCAGGGAAGTCAGCTACCTAGAGAGCTTCTGATGAATGCGGCAGGGCAGGAAGGCTGTATAGCATGTCATCCACTTGGTTAGGAGAGGGAGGCATATTGAACTTGGAAAACAGAACTCTCAGGCGAAGGGGTACATAGCTGTCAGCAAATGTCTGGAGTGCTACCATATCTTTTAAAAAGTAAGTAGGTTTTTCCTCGTGGGCAGGGAAAAATACATAAATTCAGTAGAAATAACTTTCTAAAATTCTATGAAGCAGAAGATTCCTAGTGGCAGGAAGTCTGAATGGAATACATACATAGCGTATTTTTTCAGAAGTGTTATTAAAGTTTCTTTTCATAATTTTAAGGGTTTCTTCTGCTATTAGGTTCTAAAATTCTGTTGTGATCATGACTGATGATTTGCATTTTAGTAAATATTTGGTAGGGATAACCTATCAGTTTTGTGAAAATCATGTAAAAAATGAAATGGTTAAACTTTGTGGTACAGTTTGGCATTGCATGTCATGCATTTGCCTAGAGGACTCTTTCCTCCAGGACGGCGAAAGGCAATTTAAAAAACCAACAGTAAGCCGGGCGAGGTGGCGCACACTTGTTATCCCAGTACTTGGGAGGCTGAGACCAGAGGATCCGGGTTCGCCGCCAGCCTCAGCTACTTAGTGAGACCCTCCACAATTTAGTGAGACCCTGTTTCAAAATAAAGAATAAAAAATAGGGCTGGGGGTGTAGCTCGGAAGTAGAATGCCCCTGGGTTCAATCCCCTGTAATGCAAAAACAGTTGCCCGGCGTGGTGGCGCACGCACGCTTGTAATACCAGTACTTGGGAAGCAGAGACATGAGGATCACAGGTCTGAATCCAGCCTCAGTCAGTAATTTAGCGAGACCCTGTTTCCAAATAAAAAATAAAATCAGTCTGGAAGTGTAGCTCAAAAGCAGAATGCCCCTGAGTTCAATTCCCAGCACCACAAAGAAAAAAAATTGGGGTAAAGGAAACAGCTGTTCAGAAATCTATCCTTACCCATCCACATGCATTGCTCAAATTCATGGAAAAATTTGTTACCAATATCTCTTAACCACTTGATTTCCCGCCTGGGTCTCAGAGTACAGTGTCCCTCACAAAGTGAGGCTTTGTTTCTGAGAGCAAATAAAGATATTTGCTGTCCTTCTTGGGCTGTATACTTCCGTTTCCTTCTCTTTTATGAGGATTTGTAGGCTTTGCGTGTTTTAAGAGTTATTGCCAACAGTCATGCGCTCTCTCTCTGGGATCCGGTCCTCTGGTGCTGGTCAGAGCAGGACTCGCCCCTCGCTGCTTCATCCCTCCCAGCTCTGTGTGCACATTCAGAAGTGGACTTACTTGCTTCTCATTGGCTTAGCCTCAACTGCTTTATCTTACCAAGACAGAATTTAGGAAGAGTTAAAATTAACTTTGTAGTCTTCTAATAACTGGCTACAGAATGTGTTAATCTTATTTGTAGTCTGAATTAAAATATTTTCCATATCCAAACTTAGTGTTACTCTCATTTAGTCATAAGTATACTAAATATCATTACCTCTGCATTTCAATGTGATCAACAATATTCTACTGAGAATACCCAAATCCCAGAGCAGCACCTGCTTCCTGTCTCATCTCCAAATGAGGTCATTAAAAACATAACTTGGAGACATCCACCCTAAACCCTCACAGGTGTATGCCCTTTGAACCAGACATTTGTATTTATGGGGTCTCACTTTCTATGAGTAGAGATAAAAACTCCATAGTAGTTTGGACTCTTCTCGATTATATGCAGTATCCCCCAACTATTTGCTGAATGACTTTAGAGAAAAATTTTATGTTCTAACAACAAAGGTTTAATTACAACCTAAAGATAAACACCAAAGGATGATTAAAAGATGATGCATCTAAACAGTGGAATATTTTAAAGCCATTTAAAAGATCCTAATGATGTAGGAAACCATTCACTATAACAGTACATGAGAAAAGTAGTATACAATATTGCATATCATTGATTTTTTTTTAGGAAAGTACATATTTCTAAATTACATATATACATATTTTGTGGGGGGGTTACTGGGGATTGAACCCAGGGGCATTGTATCACTGAGCTACACCCCCTGCCCTTTTTATTTTGAAACAGGGTCTCACTACGTTACTGTGTGCTGGTATATATGCATCTTCAATTGAAAATAAATGCAGAAAAATGTTGCTCATAATTGCAGATTATTTTTATTTTTATTTTCTTTATACAATGCCAAAACTTCTAAAGTTTTCATGTATTTTATAATTAGAAAGACAACTCTTGGGCGTGTGTGTGTGTGTGTGTATTGAACTCAGGGGCATTCTACCTCTGAGCTACACCCCCAGCCCTATTTTATTCTTATTTAGAAACAAGGTCTCACTAGGTTGCTGAGAATGTCTCTACTTGCTGAGGCTGTCCTTGAACCTGTGATCCTCCTGTCTCAGCCTCCCGAGTACGGGAATTACAAGCGTACGCCACCATGCCGGGCAACTGTTGGTTTTTTAAACTGCCTTTTATAAATATGTTGACTCTGTCTAGCTTACATGATACATTGGTTTTTGTTTGTTTTATTCCTGAAAATATTATTAAAACTTACTTTACCACAGAGTCACTTTGTTTTTCAATAGTGCTGTTAAGAAAACCAAAATCCTATTTGTTGCCTGCTAGAGTGGCGTTTGGTCTTGATTTCTCAGGTTAAGGCAACAAGATCAAAACCAGTACCAGGGTTCCAGAGAGATCGCAAGTGGCACAGTGGATGGTCCGCATGGCTCTGCGCTGGAAGAAGGTTTGGATGACTATTTGACTCGCCTAATAGAAGAAAGGGATACCTTGATGAGGACTGGTGTGTACAATCATGAAGATCGAATAATCAGTGAGCTCGACCGACAGATCAGAGAAATTTTGGCTAAAAACAATGCCAGTAATTAGTAACATTTGGAAAATCTTTACAGAGACTACCGGCCTAAATTTTAACTTCATTGTAAAACCCTCGAAAGGGGGGAAATGGATATTTTAAAATGCTATTTTCAATTTTTTTATAAGCAGAATTTTGTATGTTACTGTATAGTATTTATTTGATTTTATTTACTTTATGCTACCTCTCCCATGCTCGTTTTACTTGTAATTGCATTTTATATACTCATTTAAAATGATTTTTCAGTGTTTCTCAGTTTATTATCTGACGGCTAACTTTCAAAACAGCTTTTCATTAAGTTTGTTGTAAGAAAAATAACTGCAGTAATTTCCAGTTACATAATTTTTCATGTTGAGCCAAAAGAGTGTCCATTGCACTTTAAAAATGCTGGGTTCTGCTCCATTTGAATGGAGATATCTTAAAAGTTGAGGCCAATTATCCGTGGAACCAGGTTCACTTGTTTTTTTTTTTTTTTGCATTTTTTTAATGTTAGGTTCACTTGTTTTTGAGACCTTTTTCCTTGTAATATTTGCAAATGAGCTTGAAGACAAAGCAGTATCAATGCAGAGAAGTCATGTGACATATTGGGTGACAAATTAGTCATTCATTCAAATATAATTAAGACAGATTAAACTTGTTTTATAACCTGGTATTGAATTTTCAACTTTTCAGTGTACTTGATTTCTACAAACACGAAATAACAGCTTAATGTGTTCTCTGTCTATCCCCTGCTCAAGATTCATTGTTTTCTTTTGTTAAAATTAGAGATTTCTTTTTATTTTCCAGCAATAGAAATGCTAGCTGTTAAACCTTCTATAATAGAATATGGAAACAGACACATAAAGGTTTTAGCTAAAAAAAAAAAAAGAGCGAAACTGAGCTATTTTTTACTCCCTCTAATTTTAATCGGTCCTTTTCAAAAGTACATGAGATTAAGTCATTGGATTTATGTAGTGCCATGTCTGTATAACTTTTAAGAGTTTCTTTACATAGTATTCTTCAGAGCCAACATTTGTCCTCAAACCAACACTTTCCACCTCCTTTTACACAGTACTTAAAAAGTTTATTACTGAATTCACAAATTAGGTTGGATCTTAAAATATGTGGTTTAAAAATTCTGATTCCCAAATATAACTTAAGTGTATACTTTCAATAAAAGCAGAATTGGATATTTGGTAACATTAATTTTCTGTTATTTTAACAAAGTATATTTCTTATTTGGGAAATTTAAATCCTTATATACATTATATATTTTTCCATTATTAACAATGTATTAATCTTCTCAAGCCAACCCAGCAATAAATAACAGAGAAAGAAGTTACCAAATGAGAGGGTAATGAATCAGTTAATCATAGCAAGAATTTGAAATATTAATTATGGTTAGATATTTTCTCTCACTGATTTTTGTGCCACATGAATGGAGCAAAAGTATTCTTTTTGTTGTGAAAGGTCACAGTAAAATACTGTGACTATTTACCTTCGCTTGCATTGTGTGATGCCTGTAACTTTTTAAACACTAGAGGGGGCCTTAGATTTAAAGAAACAAAAAGGACTTTTCTAAAATGTGTGTGTGGTTTATTTTGCCTAGTGTAAAGCCATCTTTGGGCTATTGTAATTTAACAAATAAAATAATAATTGTATATATCTTTGAGTTCTTGAGTAGCCTTTTACATTTGTTTCTAAACAGAGTGGGCAAAATACCGGACTTTTCCTGTTTCAAGTCACTATATTTTGTTTTTTCTCAAGTACTTACATTGTAGAGACGTTTATGTCTTTAAATTAGGAGTGTTTGAAACTTCAAAAATCTTTTGTAATCCTTGAGCAATAGCCACTCCATCATAAATGGCATTTTACTTATTTATACCAATTAAGTATATCATTGTCAGTGCCTGGTATTAACAAGTATGACCGCAGTATGTGAGTGAGCGCGGAGGAGGCCGGGTACATAGAACAGGATACCTTCCATCATATATTTTAAAGTGAAATAAAATTTACCCTTAAAATTACTATGGTTATTTTTCATGGAGAAATTTCCATAGCTCTAGTTTCAATATCTAAGGCTGGCATGCACTGCATGGAAAGGGAATGTTTCGTATCTATCAGATATATCTAATACCCTGTCTGAGTTAAACTTTCAAAGTTCCTCTACAGGTAGATCCCAGTAATTTCTATCCGGACCTGGGTTCCTATTGCTTCAGGCACACCCGGGCATTTGTAATCTGCTCTGAGGAGAGACAGTCTAGCCTGCCCAGGTCCTCCCTAGCCTGCACTGGAGTTCATTGATCACTAGAATTCCTCGTCTTCACAGTTCAGAATGGACTAACCTGGTTCTTAAAATTTATAGGACGGGCCCTCTGCTATGGTCTTTTAAAACATGGTCTCACTACCATTGTGTCTAGTTCGACTGACTATCTAACATGATTTTTAAAAATTGATTTAATTCATATGCCATTTAAAAATAACCATTTTAGCCGGGTGTGGTGGCTCACTCTTGTAATCCCAGTACTTTGGGAGGCGGAGACCAGAGGATCCGGGTTCGCGGCCAGCCTCAGCTTTCTCTCTCTCTCTCTCTCTCTCTCTCTCTCTCTCTACCTAGTGAGGCCTTCTGCAACTTCGTGAGACCCGGTTTCAAAATAAAGTATAAAAAATAGGGCCGGGGGCGTAGTGCGGAGGTAGAACGCTCCTGGGTTCAATCCCCGATACCGCAAAAATAAATAAATAAATAAATAATAAAAATAACCATTTTAAAGTATACAATTCCATGGTTGGGTTTTCTTTCTTTTCTTATTTTTTTTTTGTATGTTCACAAGGTTGGGCAACCATTACCACTATTCTAAAATATTTCATCACCCCAAAAAGAAACCCCTGTACTCATTTAGTTATTACCCATTCTTCCTTACTCCTATCCCTTAGTAACTACTAATCTGTTTTCTGCCTCTATGGATTTGCCTATTCTAAACATTTCATATAAGGGAAATTCCAAATTTGACATTTAATATTAAAAATATTAGCCTAAAATATAAGTTTTCTTTTTTTTTTGCGGTACCGGGGATTGAACCCAGGGGCGTTCTACCTCCGCGCTACACCCCCGGCCCTATTTTTTTATACTTTATTTTGAAACCGGGTCTCACGAAGTTGCAGAGGGCCTCACTAAGTAGAGAGAGAGAGAGAGAGAGAGAGAGAGAGAGAGCTGAGGCTGGCTGCGAACCCAGATCCTCCGGTCTCCACCTCCCAAAGTACTGGGATTACAAGCGTGCGCCACCACGCCCGGCTTGTTAGATTTTTTTTAACTGCTATAAATTCAGAGTCATAAAATGGCAGAGGTTCCCAGGAAGCAGGGGGAGTTACTGCTTCATGGGTACAGAGTGTTTGGGACGATGAAAATGTGTTGGATTACGGATAGTGAAATTGGTTGTACAACACTGAATATACTTAAGGCTCCTGGATTATCCATTTAAAAATAGTTAAAAAACGTCATTTTTTATTATTTGTTTTTGGCAGTTCTGGGGATTGAACCCAGGGGTGCTTTTCTACCGAGCTACATCCCTAGCCCTTTTTTATTTTTTTAAGACAAGGTCTCACTAGGTTGCCGTGGCTGGCCTCAAATTGCTATCGTCGTCCTGCCTCAGCATGGGATGAGAAGCATGTACCACCACACCTGGCTTATAAAGGTAAATTTTATGTTGTATATGTTTTACTACAAATGAAAAAACTGCTTCAAACCCTGCCTCACTTCTGTCCACCCCAGGGTGCTTGAACTGAATGTTTTCTGCCCAAGAGTCACCTATCAAGTCAACCTGAAGATCGTGTCAAAGGACACTTCATTACATTTTTGTAGCACCTTCTACAAAATCTGTAGTTAGTAAAAATTAATGACTGCTTTTAATTAATTAATTTGTGTGGGGAGGTACTGGGGATTGAACCCAGGGGCATTCTACCTCCGAGCTACACTCCCACCCCTATTTTTTATTTTTATTTTAAAACAGGGTCTCACTAAGTTGATGAGAGTCTCACTACTTGCTGAGGCTATCCTCGAACCTGCAATCCTCCTGTCTCAGCCTTCCAAGTACTGGGATTACAAGCATGCACCAGCATACCTGGATAATGACTGCTTTTAAATCCTGAGTTCTAAAGATAAATTGGAGGATCTCTGTAACTTAGGATTGTAGTGCTTATTGTATACTTAGGATTGTATAAAATTAAAGTCTTATCTATTTATTTATTTATTTATTCATTTATTTATTTGCAGTACTGGGGATTGAACCCAGGGGCATTCTACCTCTGAGCTACATCCCCAGCCCTATTTTTTATTCCTTATTTTGAAACAGGGTCTCACTAACTTGCGGATGGTCTCACTTAAGTAGCTGAGGCTGGCTGCGAACCCAGATCCTCCAGTCTCAGCCTCCCAAGTACTGGGATTATAAGCATGCGCCACCATGCCCGGCTAAGTCCTATCTTCTTTAAAAAAAAGCAATATACAGCAATCCCTAGACAATGAAATAAAAATAAGACAAAAAAAACACTTTTTTTTTAAATTAAGCAGATAGTCCAAACCATGGATGTAAATTGGAGAATTTTTTTAACAAAAAATTAGGCTTCAGCCTAAATTAAGCTTAGCATCTCTTTTTGATGGTAGGCGGTCCTGATGGTTGGTGGTGTTAGCTGGTTCCTGTGGGAGTGTTGAATAGAATCTGGTTGAGAATTTCTAATTGTGACTTGAAAACTTAAACCCATCTTTGACGTTTGCATTTTGGCAGTTATAATATCACCCCTGGAGCCTGACCCTCAGAGTGTGTACTTTTTTCTGCCACCTTCTCTGGGGCGCAGGTATGTGTCTCCCCAGCCAGCCGGCGCTCTGTTTCCACAACTTGGGAAACAAAGATGTATCTCATCCATCTTGGTGTAAATGGGAAAATAGAGACAGAACTACTGAAGCACCTCAATTTTTTCACTGAAACCAAAAGAACTCGATTGCTCACTGATTTTGTTATATAACCTCTGTTTGGCATCAAATTAGAAGCTGCTATTGTTAGGAATTTTAACTGTGGAAAAGCTGCTATATACTTAAATCTCTTTTTATTTGCCTCTCTGGGGGTTGTCTTAGTGTTTTCATTAGAAATGTTTTTACAGATGTAAGCCCTTCAGAAATGAAGTTGCTGAACCGGAGACTCAAAAGTTTAGCTTACAAATGGAAAGGGGTGCAAATCTGTTTAGAAAGATTGATTTATGGACAATTTGCTGACTCTGATTCGTTAGTGTACAGTAATCCTTGGAGGCTTTTAAAGATGTAGTTATACTCTTAAGGTTCTAAGAATGTTAAACCTGTCATTCATAATAGGATAGACCTAAAATAGGAACCATTTATAATTTCTTGGAAACACTTCACCCACAAATTCATAGACAAATATTTTTTCTTTCCCAAAAAGCTTATCTAATAGTTGGATAACAGCATATTTTTTTTTCATGAACATGCTAACTAGTCAAAACCATGCAGCCTGCATTGGATGAGTGCTGACCTTTCCCCAATAGTCTAGATTAAAAGTTGGCAAGGACAAACAAAATAGTACTGCAAAATCCTGCTTTGCCATTATTGCACAGTTTAGTGAATGTGAATCCTATAGTGAGAGTCTCTGCCTAGTGAGTTGCAATATAGGATTCCATTCCTCAGCAAATTCTCATCTTAGCAGATAGGTTGAGCAGGAATAAAAGCATTATTGAAGCACTAGTTTCATTGCTCCTTCTTTCTGTAACATGCAAAGATGAAAAAGGATTTGGTTGCTAAATTTTCCATCCATGTTCTTGAGAGAAATTCTGAGTCTCAAGCAGGACAATTACTATGTTGAGTTCAGACTGGGCAAAAGGCAACACCCTGAAAATGGAGTGTCAAGTCGAGAACGGGAGGCGTTGATATTCAGCCCGTATCTTTAGTCATCCTGTTGAGTGGAGGACATAGTTTAGCAGACTGCTTGGTGTATTCACCTGATTGTTGCCTTGAGGAAAGAAATTTCAATTCCTGATGTAGCTTTCTTGTTGGCAGATGAGATTAATGATCTTGTCTTGGTTTCTGGCAGAAGTTTGCTTGGGTAACTAACTGAAATTTATAAAATTTGCACAAAGCAAATAAAGGTACCAAATAGGAAACTCTTGTGTAAATAGTTTTCAGAGGTCATTTGGCCCACAGACTTTTCTTTTTGTCAGTAAAAATTGCATTTACAAGCCTATATTTTGTCTACCATCTTTTCCTCTATTTTCATCCTTTTTCTTCTATCCCCCTATCACTTTGTAAGTGTTTACCTGGGACACATGATATCCAAAATTTGCCTTTAAAAGATTCTTTAGAAAACCCTCAGAAATGGAAACAGAGAAGAAACAGAGACAGAGAGAGAGAAAGAGATGAAAATAGAGGATGAGCAGCTCAGCCCAGTTCTTCTTTGGCCCACATTTTCTTTCCAAGGGCTGTAGAGTTGTCACATGGTTCCACTGGTCCTGCTGTTAATCTGCCTCATATTACCGCTTGCTCCTCAGCGGCATTGTCCAGATCTATCTGAACTTGCGTGTGAACACAGTAGTACAAATACACAGAAGAACCAATTGTCAACCAAGTATGTTTTGTGGAATTGGAAATAGGCTCTATATGTGCAGTAGACCCCCAGTGTTCTATACATATGTAGCATAATTCCCAAGGATGTGGCCTCTGTCAAATAAAAGAATAACTTACCTCTATTACTGAGGTCAAATAAATTGAGGAATTCATCGACCTACATATATATTATTCACAACTATAAAGAAGAGCTGTATTTAGTATTATATGTTAGATAGTTGTATATAAAGTATTAACATGGTTTTTCCTATTATGGTACCTTAGAGATTTATACTCTTTATTCATAAATTATGAGGATGACAGTTCATGGAGTCGAGCAAAGCAGGAATAAGACAACACGTCTGAGCTTTCCTTCTTCTCACACGTTATCTGTGCTCGTTGTTCACTCTTCTGTCATAGTTCAGTTGCTGTGGTGCAGAGTAAACATAAGTTTCCGATCATAGCATTACTATTAAATGCTATTATGCATGTTTTAAATTTTATGTCAAGAGACGCTTTTTCTCAAATTCAGTAAAAGTATTTGGATACTAAATTTGCGAGTAAAAGTGTTATCAGCCAGGTGTGGTGGTGCACACCTGTAATCCTAGTACTTGGGAGACTGAGACAGGAGGATCACAGGTTCCAGGCCAGACTCAGCTACATAGCCAGACTCTTAGCAACCTAGTGAGACTCTTTTGAAGCAAAAAATAAAAAGGGCTGGGATGTAGTTCACAGGTAGAATGCCTCTGGATTCAATCCCTACTCTCTCCTCTGTCTCTCTCTCTCTCTTTCTTTCTCTCTTTCTTTCTCTCTCTCTCTCTCTCTCTCTCTCACACACACACACACACACACACACACACACACAGTGTTATCAAACCTGTTTGAACCAAAGAAGCAATTTATGTCATAAACTACTTCAAATTAGTTGCTAGTCACACTGAAACTTCAGAGGTAAGCTATGAGGAGATTAAAGAAACAACAATCTATTTGTTGACCTCTGGTCCTAGAAAGTTGGCTAGCAAGCAGTGTGTGGGGTGGGGAATAGGGAAACCCATTGGAATCTAAGGTGACCTTAAAATCCACAGGACCCAATGCATTCCATAGAAGGTGGCAGTCACCATTTTGGGTACAAATGGTGGTCTGAATGTGTCCCCCAAAATTCATGTTAAGATGATATTAGGAGGTGGGGCGTATGGGAGGCAATTAGTGGTGTTAGTGCCCTAATGAAAGAGAACCCCGAGAGCTTCCTTCTCCCATCTTGTAAGAACATGGCTAGACAGTGCTATCTAAGAACAGAGCGGGCCTTCACCAGACGCCAAGTGGCCCAGCCTCCAAGACTGTAAAAAATAAATTTCTCTCGTTTTTAAGCTACTCAGCCTCCCCCACCTCAAGTACTGGGGATTGTCCCCAGGAATGTTCTACCACAGAGGTATACTCCCAGCCCTTTTTATTTTTTATTTTGAGACAGGGTCTCACTATGTTGTTGAGGCCAGCCTCAAAATTGTGATCCTCCTCCCTCAGCCTCCCAAGTAGCTGGGGATATGGCTAAGTGGTTGAGCACTTGCCTGGCATGTGCAAGGTCCTGGGTTCAATCCCCAGCACTGAAAAAAAAAAAAGGAAATGTTAGCCTTTGGTATTTTAACATTTCAAATATACTAAAACAAGTGATAGTCATGGTCAGGTGAGAAAATGGAGTTGACAAAATCCAGCATTCATTCTTTATAAAAATGTCCTGAAAATTAAGAATAGAAAAGAACTTTTTTAACCTGATGAAAAATATCTATGAAAAAAACCTACAGCTAACATCACATTTAATGGTAATACAAGAGAGTACTCTCTTCAAAGGTTAAGAACAGAAACATGAGTGTCTGCTCTCATTTTCTCTATTTAATATTTTACTGGAAGTTCATAGCCATTGAAATAAGGCAGAAAAAAAATGAAGGGCACCTGCATTGTAAAGATAGGTGTAAACCTCTCTTTGTTCACAGAAGATATGCTTAACTTTCTAAAAAATCCAGTGGAATCTACAAAAAGTTACTAAAACTAATAAGTGAATTTAGCAAAGTTGCAGGATACACAATCGGTATGAAAAATATATAAAAATCCGTTATATTTTTATATATTGGCAACAAGCTCAATTGCATTAAAAATATTAAAAAATGACCCAGACCATGCCTTCTAACGGATTATATTGTAAGGATCAGCTATGTGGGGTGAATGTCCTTTATAAAACATAAATCACAGTGATGTATGCCTGTAATCCCAGTATTCAGTAGGCTGAGACAGGAGGATCACAGGTTTGAGGCCAGCCTCAGCAACTTAGTGAGATCCTCAGTAACTTAGCAAGACCCTGTTTCAAAATAAAAAAAAAAGGGCTGGGGGTGAGGCTCAGAGGTAGAACACCCCTGGGTTCAATCCTCAGTACCCAAGGGGGGGGGTCATTATCAAATATACAGTAGTTGTTACTAGTCAGGTCTCATTTAAACTAGTCCAAGTTTTCCAAGAATGTCTATGGAGAATAGAAGTTGGAGAAATCATAAGATGTATCCAATTGGGGCTTTTCCTCCTAATTTTATTTTTACTTCTGCATGGATTGAATTTTGCTGAGAATAGGTTGAGAAGTCCTCTCTTCACGATGAAGTTTTCTTCTACTCTGCTAAGCCCAGGTTTCTTCATCTGCAGAGGAAGAATAGTAATAGTACCTCTCTCCCAAAGTATGGTGAGGGTTGACTAAGATGCCACCCGTGCAACATGTGGCCCAACGTCTTGCATGTGACAAGCGCCCCCTTCGTGGCAGCTCTGTTGTGACTACATCCTTACACTCCCAGAGCAGTGAGAGTGCTTGTCAATGCGTGGGGCAAGTCCTGACTGGGACACCCGCTTTCTGAACCTTGTGATTCCAGTTAGTACAGTTCCTAAGGGGCCGCTAACATACGTCAATGGGAGGCCATTTCACTGAAGGGCACTAACCCTGGGTGCCTGCAGGATCAAACCGAAGCTTCACTCAGACTGGTCTCTTGTAAGTGGCTAATTTAAAATGAAACAAAACATAAACTCAGTCGATCCCAGGCAGCCAAGTGGGGATTTCATTGTTTTTAGTTTCCCTCCATGATAGTCCACATAAGGCATTTGGCTCAAACTTAACCAATCACATCCTGGCTTTGCTTTGTTTCTACATTCACTCTATGAAAGCTTTCCCTCCGACCACGTGCTGCAGGTCTCAAACTGCTTCTGGCTTGGTGCTGCCCAACTCACGAACTATTGTTTGCTCAAATAAACTCTTTGGATTTTTAATGTGCATTAGTTGATCTTTTAACAAAGCTATGAAAAGATGTTTTGAAGTTCCAGGTTATATTTAAGAGTTACCCCCCCCACACACACACAATTATGCACTTAAATCTTATCCTAGCATATCTTATTGAAATTCTAAAATTATACATACTTCTTTCTTGTCCTTAAAACAATTCTTTCCTTTTTCAAGGTTTCATTTTCCTGATAGATCGGGCATGGTTTCCTCTGCCGAAGTAGGGAATGTCAGTAGAAGTACCACCTGCCCCGGTGCACTTGGTCCGGAGGAGCAGTCAGATCATTCCTGACTGACAGAATAACAAAATAAAGAAAGGCCCATTGAAGGTTAAGCAAGCCCTCACGATTCCAAAAGAAATAAGGTTGGTTCACTAAATGTCATACCACAGGCCAAAATAAATCCCGCCAGGGAAAAGAGAGAGTGTGTGAATGCGTATGAGTGTGTGTGAGCATGTGTGTGAGTGTGTGTGTGTGTGTGAGAGAGAGAGAGAGAGAGAGAGAGAGCGTCAACACAACCTCCTCAGGGTGCAAAAGGTCTTTTAAAATATAAAGGCAAAGAAATAAACCTTTAATGAAAGGACTGATAGATTTAAGTCAAAAACAACATAAATAAAACTAAAATGAAAACAACAAACCAGGGAAAATATTTGCAATAGATGACAGATTTATGTCTTTATAATATAGGGAAATAAGCTATGTGTGCAAGGATGTATATGAAAGGATTGTATAATAGTAATAAATTAGACAATTCAGTATATAAAAGGGGATAGTTTATGGAAGAGAAGAAAAGAATATTATATATTTATTACAAATTAGGGTATCAAAGAATACTTTGAAAATGATATACTTAAATGTATATCCACATATTATATGTAAATAAAATACTTAAAATACTGAGAAAATATTCACTCATTATTATAACACAGTGTTTATGCTACCACACCTGGCACAATTTTTTTTTTTTCGGTATCGGGGATTGAACCCAGGGGCGTTCTACCTCCGAGCTACACCCCCGGCCCTATTTTTATACTTTATTTTTGAAACCAGGTCTCACGAAGTTGCGGAGGGCCTCACTAAGTAGCTGAGGCTGGCCGCGAACCCAGATCCTCCAGTCTCCACCTCCCAAGTACTGGGATTACAAGCGTGTGCCACCACACCTAGCCACACCTGGCACAATTTTAAGTAAGTGTATATTTTGACAAAGCTACCAAAATATAATCAATTCTGGGAGATATAACTACGAATATTTTAATTTTCTTTTACTTTTCTATGTTTTCCAAAATTTCAACAATGAATATATAGATTTTAACTAAAACCCTAACATATGTTACTTTAAAAACACACCATAAGCAGATTAAAAATAAACAGTGAGTGAGGAAAATATTCCAACATATTTAACAAAAAATTAACATTCTTACTTTGGTACTTCCTCTTCTTTTCTGAGCTAAATCTTAGTTTAGCTCAGAATACTTGAACAGAGATTTCACAAATCTTATATTTAGGAATGTATACCACAGGAAAAATAAGTGGAATTGATATAAATGTTCAACCATAGTTAGTTAACTCATAAAATACAATTCAATATACATGCTTAAAAGGATAATATTGAGGTGGCACACACTTGTAATCCCAGTCCTTGAGAGGCTGAGACTGGAGGATCTGGGTTCGAGGCCAGTCTCAGCTACTTAGTGAGGCCCTCTGCAACTTAGTGAGACCCTGTTTCAAGATAAAGAATAAAAAATAGGGCTGGAGGTGTAGCTCGGAGGTAGAATGTCCCTGGGTTCCATCCCCAGTACTATAAATAAATAAATAAATAAATAAATAAATAATATTGTGATCAAAGTACATTGCATAGTAGTCTGTTCAGAATGATCCAAATTACATCTTCGTTTAAATACCACCCTTCCACGAAGGCTCCCCTGACCTCTCCATTTAAATCACAGCCCCTCCACTGCGTCCCAGTGCTACTCTGACAACCGTACTCAACCTGCACCAGGTTCTCCATACAGTTAATGTTCTCTACCACACCACATAATTTCATTTTTGTTTTGATAAGTGTTCATTGTCTGTTTCTCCATAGACTGTTGGGAGGTAGCTAATGAGCATTTATGAAATGGATGGGTGAATGGATAAGGGTAGATACACAGAAAAATTAGAAACAGAGAAACACTAATTGTAGCTGATAGTATGATTGTGGGTAGTGATTATTTTCTCTAGACGTCCCTAGATTGTACAAACGAGTAATCTGTATAACGAGGAAAACATGTGTGTGCATGTGCATATATGTTTGTGTTTCGGGAATGTTAAACTAGATCTCTAGGTGAATCTTTATCCCCAGAGTCATTCTAGATTAATTCTGCATTTTCAAAGACCTCTCAGGGAAATGACTTTACAAATCTTTCTCATCAACTTGAGTCAGGTTTTAACATCCTTGAGAGTCAAGAAATATTTCTTTCTGTCTGACTCGGTTCTGTTGCCACTGGCAAGGTTCAGTGATGCCTGTGGTCTGCTGTCAGGTAATAAGGCAAGTGTTAAAGACAAAAAAAAAAGAAGACACACTTTTTACACTGGTGGAACAATGACCATGGAAAGAAAGGTAAGTAGGGGGAAGACACCACAATTACAGACATCCATTGATCCTCTTACGTGCTAGCACCCTATGGTGTGTGCCGACATTTTCATAAAGTGGTTCTAACAGAGTCCTAATCCCCAAGCTTTTCATAATACAGCAGGGGATCTCAGGGTCTAACATTTACTCCTTGTTTGGTCCTATAACCTTAGCAGACATTTACTGACCACAGGCATTTTGCTCATTAGTAGCTGCATTTAGTGACCTCCTGCTGGGGATAGAGGTGGACAACTTTCTTTTTTTAATACTAGGGATTGAACCCAGGGCCATTCTACCTCTAAGATACATGCCCAGGGGCATTTTACCTCTAAGATACCTCGAAGATATTTTGAAGCAGGGTCTTGCTAAATTGCTCATGATCTTGCTAAGTTGCTGAGGCTGGCCTCAAAACTGTGATCCTCCTGTGTCAGCTTCCCAAGTACTGGGATGACCGGTGTGCACCACCGTGCCCAGCTATAAAACCGTTTTGATTGTAAAAAGTGACTGCTTTAAAAAGTTATCCTTCAATGGATTATCCTCCAGAGGCATTATCCATCTACAGCTTTATTTTATTAAATACTGTCTTCTTTCTCCATTTTAATTCTTGACTAGCTTTGCCTTATCACAATCATGACACATGCTTAGCCGATTCCAGAACAACCTTAAGACCAGGCTAGATGAAACATAAACAGGTAAATCTAGAGTAGGAGAGAGAATCGCATTAAAATTCCAGGGCCAGGCAGAAATGATTTATAGTTTTGTCGTTTCAGGCGCTTGGTCCTAGCATCTCTCCCCCTCACTGTGACACAGAGGATTGTCTGCCAGCCCTGTGTCATCCTGCCTCTGCCTTCTAGTAGATGCAAAGACTAAACTGGTCATTTCTGTCACAGAGTTTTGTTTTTTTTTTTTTGTTTTTTTTTGCGGTACCGGGGATTGAACCCAGGGGCGTTCTACCTCCGCGCTACGCCCCCCGGCCCTATTTTTTTATACTTTATTTCGAAACCGGGTCTCACAAAGTTGTGGAGGACCACACTAGGTAGAGAGAGAGAGAGAGAGAGAGAGAGAGAGAGAGAGAGAGAGAGCTGAGGCTGGCCACAAACCCGGATCCTCCGGTCTCTGCTTCCCAAAGTACTGGGATTATAAGCTGCGCCACCACGCCCGGCACAGAGTATTTTTGATAAGCCAGCTAGGATGGTTTTCTTCAAAAGAATCCAAATTCCTTTGACTTTCCCTCATGTGTCTTTTATTTTCTGACTGTACTATTTCTTGCAGAAACATTGTGTAGCTCTTCACCCCCTCCTGTGGGGCCCTATTTCATGCCAGCATCTCTGTCGATGTTTGAACTCGGCCAGTTCTCACGGAGTAATAATGCCTTGGTTTTGAATTGTACTCCCATTTTTACATCCAGATAAAAAATATATTTTTAGGTACCAGTGTTACCAGACTTCCCGCTGATTAATAAGCACCTTTGTGTCACTTGCCCTGTCCTTGCTGCCCCTGGACTGTTGAGTCCCTGCGGTTTGGTGAAATGGCCGTAGAAACTGGAATTGGGAGACCTGGGTTCAGCTCCCAGCCTTGTCCCTTCCTGCCTCCTTGGCCTTGGTTAAATTTGGCTGAGGTCTCTAAACCCACACGGGGTGGTTGTAGCATTAACTCTAAGAGCAAATGTGAAAATACTTCTCAAACCTGAACCAGAAATATAAAAATTCCCCCTGTGTTCCTGTTTTTGTTGCTTTGTGTGGCGTGTTCCTTGACTCTCCCGTGCTCCTTCTCATCAGCAGGCACTCCTCCTCCAGCTCCTTCTCCGTTGGTGTCAGGTCTGCTTTCAGAGGTCATCCCAACAGTCCCTGCCCCAGGAAAACGCCCCCAAGCTGATGATCACTTAATCAGGGAGTGTCCCCTTCAAATAGGCTTAAGAGCGCCATGAACCTTTTCTCCTTGGCTCTTGGAAGAGTTGGAATTTTCCACTGATCTGTATGATTACTCAGTAAAGGTTCGTGTGGCTCAGGAGGCAGAGCCTGGGTTCTGCTCCCGGCTGATGCTCACCAGTCGTGTAACTTTGGCTACTGTAGGAATGCCTCTAAAATAAGGATGAGCTACTGTAGGAATGCCTCTAAAATAAAGGTGGCTACTGCATAGGGCAGCTGTGAGTGCACGTAAGCCACTTACACTGCGATTGTGCGAGGGGCGTGGGCAGTGTGCATTCACCACCAGCATAGAAGCGCCATGAGGGGCTTATGTTTCAAGTACAGGGACAAAGCCTGGCTTGGAATAAATACTTAATAAAGATTTATTAAATGTAGTAATGAATGATTGAATTCATAGATTCAAAGATTAAACCTGTACTCAAAATGTTGGGATCATCGTTTCTTTTTCTTATTTTTTTTTTTTTTTTGGTAGTATTGGGGATTGAACCCAGGGGCAGTCTACCTCCAAGCTATTTTTATATTTTATTTTGAAACAGGGTCTTGCTAAGTTGCTGAGGCTGGCCTCAGACCTGCGATCCTTCTGTCTCCGCTTCCCAAGTACTGGGATTACAGGCGTGTGCCGCCATGCCCGGCTTGTTGGAATCATTTCCATTTCACTATCCATGTTACAGTAAATCAAATAAGTGTTAAAAAGCAGCAGGCTTAAACCAAACCTTTAGGAAAAGAATTTCTCCTAAGTTGTAGCTAGAACACTGATAACTATTTGTGCATACCATAAACTTCCATTCAGGTGAGTATTGCCTAGTTATTTGTCGTGTCTTAAATAACAATCATTTATCAGAGAACAAAAAACTGTGCTATGTGTTTGAATAATTCAATGAATGTCTCTCTGTTCAAGATGCCGGCTGAGAAGTTATCACAAGGCATCAGTCAAAGTCTCCTGTGATAAGACCACAGGAGGAGGAGACGGTTCTATCTGCTGCTGGTGGGGGTGGTAAAGGACCTTCAGCTGTAGGTCAAGAAAAAATGGAAGCCGGGCGTAGTGGTGCACGCTTGTAATCCAGTACTTGGGAGGCGGAGACCAGAGAATCCAGGTTCATGGCCAGCCTCAGCTATTTAATGAGGCCCTCCACAACTTAGTGAGAACCTCTTTCAAAATAAAGAATAAAAAATAGGGCTGAGGGTGTAGCTCGGAGGTCAAATGCCCCTGCGTTCAATCCCCAGTACCGCAAAACAAACAAACAAAAAGACTAAGAAAATTAATACGGTGAAATGATTCAAGTTGTCTCTATCAATAAAACTTAAGAACACTTCACTAGGAGAAAAAATAGCAAATATAGGACAGAAGGATAAGAAAAGTAAATTCAGAGTTATCTTACGTATAAACAAAATGATGGACTTGGTAGAGAGGGAGAAACATACTAGTGATTGTTAATTTTTCCATTTTTTTTTTTTTTTGCGGTACTAGGGATTGAACCCAGGGGCATTCTGTCTCAGCCTCCCAAGTACTGGAATTACAAGTGTGCGCCACCACACCCGGCTACTTAGTCTTAAAAAACAAGATATTTGATAATTGTAAATGTAAGTAAAAGCTCACATTCAGACAGTACAAGTTGTATTTTAATTAACAAGTTTATGTAAAATACATTCTTTTTGAAAGGAAATCAGTACCTCTAAGAGATATCTGCCCTCCCATGTTTGTTGTAGCATTATTCACAGTAGCTGAGATGTAGAATCAACCCGTGTCCATCAACAGAAGAATGGAAAAAGAACATGTGATTTATATATAATGAAATAGCATTCAGTCTTAAAAATAGAAGAAAATCCTCTCACTTGTGACAGCATAGATGAACCTAGAGCACATTATGCTAAGTGAAATAAGCAAGTCAAGTAATGTTATGTGCAAATATGCATGTGTCACTATGAATCTCACTGTCATGTATAATTACAATACACCAATAAAACATTTCAAAAATAAATAAAAAATTCAAGTGCATCTTTATACTCCAGCACTGAATAGTTAAGAAATACAATTTTTAGAAAATGCCATTAAGCTGGGCATGGTGGCTCACATCTGTAATCCCAGCAGTTGGGAAGCTAAGATAGGAGGATTGCAGATTCAAGATGAGCCTCAACAGTTTAGTGAGACCCTCGCCAACCTAGCAAGGACCTGTTTCAAAACAAAAAATAAAAAGGGCTGGGGGATGTAGCTTGGAGGTAGAATGTTCCTGGGTACGATCATCAGTAACACACACATACACACACACACACACACACACACACACAATGCCATTAATATATCATCAAAAAATACAAAGATTCTAGGAATAAATTTAAGAAAAGATGTGTAAAACTTCTATGAATAAAATGACAAAGATTCATTTAAATAATTAGAGAATATAGGAGACCATCTTTATAATGTAGGATTAGGAAAGGATTTCTTAAATAAGACACATAAAAATGACAAAACCATATAGACAACAATTGATAAACTGCTACCTTAAAACTAAGAACCTCCAGTCATTAAAGTTCACCATAAGAATAGTAAAAGGACAAGTCACAAATCAATAGAAGAGCCGGGCGTGGTGGCGCACGCTTGTAATCCCAGTACTTTGGGAGGCGGAGACCGGAGGATCCGGGTTCGCGGCCAGCCTCAGCTCTCTCTCTCTCTCTCTCTCTCTCTCTCTCTCTCTCCCTGTCTCTCTCTCTCTCTCTCTACCTAGTGAGGCCCTCCGCAACTTTGTGAGACCCGGTTTCAAAATAAAGTATAAAAAAAAAAAATAGGGCTGGGGGTGTAGCTCGGAGGTAGAATGCCCCTGGGTTCAATCCCCTGTACCGCAAAAAAACAAACAAACAAACAAATCAATAGAAGATATTTGCAATACATTTGGAAATGAGCAATGGAAAACAGACCCTTCACAGAAGAGTAGACTCATGTGGCCATAAATATACCGAAAGAAGTGCAATTTCATGAGTACTGTAACTGTAGAAATACAGGTTATGGTTGTGAGAAGAATCTGCATTCCAGAGGGCTCCACTAAATTTCAAAAAAAAAGAGGAAAAGAAAGAGAAAAAAATATGATTTGACAATATTAAGTGTTGTGAAGGCACAAATATATGCAAATACATACATGCATATATTAAATAATGTATATATATATATATATATATATATATATATATACACACACACACACACACACGCCACACATATGGCTAGAGAGAGGGTTAATTTGTATATCTAGTAAAGAAAATAATTTGGCCTTAACAGTGAAGATGTACACACCCAGGACCCAGTAATTCCAATTTCAGCTAGGCCTAGAGACTACATATCAGGGGAAGTATATAAAAATGTTAACAATAGCACTAACACTATTTGAATAAACATGAAAAGTGGTGCAAATGTCAAACAGCAAAGAACGGACAAATAACAGTCATGAACACTAATGATTTATAGCTACATGGAGCAGAATTGATGACTCTTAGGAACATTATGTCACTTGGAAAAATAAAAATTTCAATGCCACCAAGAATGTGTGTGATTCCACATGTATAAGGCTTAAAAATATTCAGAAATTTAAAAATATATAACTTTACAGATAGAAATACATGACATGTTATTTTTTTTTTGGTACCAATGATTGAACCCAGAGGCATTCTACTTCCAACCTACATCCCCAGCCCTACTTTATTTATTTTTTTTATTTTGAAACAAGGTCTCACTAAGCTGCTGAGGGTCTTGCTGAATTGTTGAAACTGGCCTCCAACCTGTGATGATCCTCCTGTCGAGGCCTCCCAAATTTACTGGGATTACAGGCACGTGTGCCACCATGCCCAGCTCCTTAGGTATATTTTAATCTTTTACCTAAACTTAATAGTTGAAAAGTTTTTTTTTAAAAAAGGAAATACTGACCTGTAGCCATCTTTACATTGATTACATCTCATCTGTGGTTTTGAAGAGAATATTTTCCTGTAAAAATCACTTCCTGGCATTACTATTGGAATGGAAGCAAAAAATAAATCCTCATTATCCCAGTAAACATGACAGGAAATCTTCAAAGAGGAACTCCAGGCCGAGAAGGAGAGAGAGAGAGAGAATAAAGTAACCACCCGCCTACACGAAGCCAAAAGTCTCCTTTGGAAAAAGCACATCCCCCCAGCGACAGCGCCTTTAATTCCAGTGATAAGACTGTAAATTCTCTTGCCCGGTCTGGAGTTTAGTGTAAACACTCCAAAAGTCTGCTGGACCACAGAGAGAGAGAGAGAGAGAAATGGGTTGGCTCTGGCTGCCTTTCCTCTGGGGGGATGCTCACTATCAACTGATGAATCGCAAACCCCCAGCCCTGCATCTCTCTGGAGATGGTGGCACAGGAGGCGTCTGGGGATAGGACCTGCGCTGCACTCAGCCTCTGCAGTCCAGCTCCAGCGACCTCCCGCCCCCCGCCAGGGCTCCCCATCTTGCAGACCACTCTGGGTGCAGGAGCTGGGTAGTCCTGCCCCCTGGACCAACCGACCTCAGAGAAAATTAATATTCCAGAATTTGGGGATTTGGGGTTGGGGGGGGGGAAATGCGCGGGGCACGAGGTAGATGGATGCTTATTATTTCCAAGTTCCTGTGGGAGATTAAAGCACATCGTGCAATTAATTTGGTCGCCTTGGGCCGGTTACTGAGAAAGAACACGCCGCCCTGTGCAGCATCAGAAACTACGGCCGGGGGGAGGGTGGCTCAGCTCGGCCCCAGAGCCTTCTCTGATAGTGGCTGGCAATCGCAGCTCAGCCTGTCAACTGTGGCACTTAAAGCTGATGGATATATATTATTTTTGTTTGGGGCGCGGGGTGGGGGGAATCCATTCTGCTGTTAATGACTCCTGGAGTATGAGCTCAACTATTTTCTTTTATATTAAAATAAAAGATGATTTAGAAAGGGTTCCCAGGACTCCTCAGTAACTTTTATGCCCGTCTATTTTTAAAATCATCTCTCTTGCAGTATCATTTACATACAATAAAATGCCCGTCTTTTGTGTGTATGGGTTGACAGGTTTAATTTGTGCCACTGGTATGGTTAAGATGTAGACATTTCCAATACCCCCAAAAGTTCCCCCCAGCTTTTTCCTGTCTGCCTTCCTCCTCCCCGGCACTCGTGGCCCCAGAAAATCTCTGATTTGCTTTCTGTCACTACTGATTAGTTTTCCTGTTTCTAGAATTTCAAATAAATGGAGTCAGTCTAATATATTTTTAATTCAGAATCTCCCTTGTTCTGATCAACTTCTATTTTCTGAGATGTTTCTCTTAATTCTCATTGCTCAAAAGGGCAAGAATTCATTTTGTTTTTGCCCTCCTCCCATCTGGTTTTAAACTTAAAAGCCAGAAAAATTAAAGGTTTCTAAACTGAAGTGCAAATACATGCAACTCACACAGAATTTTTTTTAAGCGCTTCTATCATATCTGAGTTAACCTGTCAAGTTAGTTGCTCTACCGCATGATCTCTAACAAGATCCAAACATCCGCAATCCACAAATAGTACACTATTTATGAATAGAATAAAAAAGAAAACTGACAGGATTAGGCAATTATGAAATAGTGAAAAACAAAACAAAAAACCCTGCCAGCTAGGATTACCTGTGACATTTTCTTGGTTGTGCAGACACTGATGGGGGCTAAGGAGGAAGGGGTTTCCATTTCTACGGATCCGAAATACCTTCCTAGAGGTCTGGGAGTGTGGGGGGATAGATCCGTCCTGCACCGATTCACAATTGTGCCAGTTCAGACAGAGCCAAAGGTTCTTCATGGCGGGCCGCCCCAAGGTCCCCTCTGTTCACAATGATGTCTCCCCAGGCATGAGGCATTGTAGGAGCTCAGAAATGGACTCGTTCCCTGGCACAGTGTTCAACTTTTTCCTCCGTCTTCCAGGCCCGGGGTTTTTGGAGACTTTCCAAGAGGCTGCAAGTCACCACGGCAGAAAATGGAGAATACAGACTTTTCCTGCCTTCTATTTTTGTTACCCACCATATCTGTTTTAATGGCAATTAAACTCCGATGCCCTCCCTTATCTCTGTTGGCTAATGTATTTAATTCCACCACTCCCGCAGGGAATAATCCCAAATCTAAAGTCTGTGCAATATTAAAGACCCACGAATGCTTAATCAGAGCAAACAGAGGATTTGGTTTGTGTAAACTGCAAAAGCTCGGGTCTTTTAAGTCCAGGGAGCAGGACTGAAAGAAGACGATGATCCATCATTTCAAGAAAGAGCAAAACGTAAATGTTGTATGTTTATTTAAAGCTCCATACAGTCATTTATCTAGAGCCACAGGCCAGCTTCAGAAAGTGACTTGTCATTATGAGGTTCAGAGGTGAGCAGTGTTCCAGAGTGACGAGACATAGTACCTCTGTGTCCAGCAGGCTTCTGGGGAAAACGACGAGTTCCTACGTAGAATCCAAGCATCCATGAGGGTAATGCAACAGTGACGCCAGCCTTTGATAATTTCTTAACGACTCATAGTTTAGGTATTGGGGTACACAGCATTAACATGGTTTTGATTTCTTTTTGTCTGAGGTGGAATTAAAGATCCAGGTTGGCATCATCCTTAAGTTTACTTCCAATAAAAAGAAAGGAGAAGGGTCTGAGTTGGAGGTGGGTGGATTCAGTTGCTTGTTAGGTATTTATTAAGTAGGAGGAGGTGCTGGGCAGGGAGCAAGAGCCGGGGCAGGCTCCAGCCTCACGATGAATCCTGACTCTGTCAATTCTCTGCTGAACAACTGGAACAAGACCTTTCCTTCCCTCTGTGTCTCATCTGTCAAATGGGATAACAACAGAGTCCCCAGCCTCAGGGATTTGTTAAAAGGATTAAACAGGGAGGGAGTGTTTAAATAGTACCTGACACCTAGTGACTAAGTCCTGGTTTTTTGCAGGAGAGATCTCCCAGGTGTTCCAAACACTGCACGAAGAAAATCTTGGTAGCAGTTTGTCTCGAAGGCAGTGATGGGCAAGGATTAATGAGAATTACCTTGCTCTGTAACCCTGAAGACCAGGTTTCCTGGAAAGAATGAGCCAAATTATTCTCCAATTCTTTCTGATGTGAAGGGTACATACAATTCTTTCCCACATTGCCTCAAAGCCAAGATATAAGAAGCCAGAGTATGTCCTCGTTTTATAAGCCTGCACTGCCTTTTAAGGGGTGTAACATTCTCTCTTATCTAGAACACCAGGGAGCCAGGGAGGACATTGTGCCCTTTCATATGCTCTGGGCAGTGGCGATTGTGGCTCCTGTGATCGCACACCGTGCCTGGCTTCTCCAAGAGACAATGTTACTAACAAGCCATGTAGGGTGACACACTGCTTGTTAGGGTGACACGCTGCAAGGTCCCACCTCCAGCAAGAGTTTAAAAGCTGTGTTAATCTGGTCACAACATACTGCTGACAGTGGATATGCTGGTGGACTTTTTCCCCCCTCATTGGTTTATATGATTGTGAAGGAGTGGTGGTGTTGGTAAGGGGACCCTGATGAATTTTCAACACTATAATAAAATAGGGAAGGTGATGGGAGTTAATTTTCTTACGTGGACGTCGAGGTATAGTAATGCATAGTAATGCTCTCTCTACTCACATTCCCAAGGGATAAAAAGAAATTCTTAGGAATCACTCAGAGAAAAAGAACATTGTTTTTTAGTAAGTTGGGAGAACTGATCCTTGGGAAGAAAATAGTTATGAGGAATATATAATGTAACCTCAAAGAATATTAAAGATTTGCAGTTTGTATGTTAATAAAAATTTCAAAACAACTCAAATGGAATGTGCTGTGTTTCACCCACCTCGCTGCCATCAAATGCAGCTTTTCTACATCAGAAGAGGTGAGGCTATTTGAATTTGATGCAATGGCACTCACAGCTATGCACTTTTCCTCTTAATTTTCCCAAGGAAAGTCATATGATCTGTGTGCCTAATTGTGCATTGATTGTCCAGATAAATGAGGATGATCTGTTTTTCGTTTGTTTGTTTGTTTGTTTATTTATTGTGGTACTGGGGAGTGAACCCAGGGGCATTCTACCTCTGGGTTATACCACCCAGTCCTATTTTATTTTTGTTTTGAAACAGGGTCTCTCTCACTAAGTTGCTGAGGTTGGCCTTGAACCTGCAATCCTCTTGTCTCAGCCTCAAAAGTACTGGGATTACAGGTGTGCACCACCACACCCAGCTAATCTGGTTTTTAAAAATCAGTTATTCAGTTGGGATCAGTATGTTGTTAATGATAAATACATGAGTATGTTATTAATGATAAATACACCAGTATGTTATTAATAAATACACCAATTTAACCCAGCACTTTTAAATCCTGGTTTTTGAGACTCGCTGAAGCAGTAAGGTAGAAATACTTGATGTCTTGGGTTTTGTTTTGGGGTTTTTTTCCCCCCAAAACAAATAATTTTCTTGAATTTAAAAATTAAGCTTTCTTATAAAAATCTAACCAATATTTATATTTGTGTTAAAAGCACTGAAGAGGCAAAATTGCCAAGCCTTCTCTCTCTCTCTCTCTCTCTCTCTCTCTGTGTGTGTGTGTGTGTGTGTGTGTGTGTGTGTGTGTTACTAGGGATGGAATCCAGGGACTTTCTTTTACCTCCAGGCTATACCCTAACCCTATTTTAATTTGTTATTTTGGAAACAGGTCTTGCTCAGTTGCTAAGAGCCTCACTAAGATGCTGAGGATGGCTTCGAACCTGTGATCTTCCTGTCTCAGCCTCCCAAGTACTGGGATTACAGGCGTGTGCCACCACGCTGAGCTGAGCCTCTGCCTTTGAGACTCATAATGCAGATAGTGAGGAAGGATACAAATACATGGAACATGTTGCTATGAAAGATAATATAACTAGCTTCTCAAAACTTTCGTGGAGCTTTCATTGTCTATATATGATTGACTCATCACAAAATCCCCCATGGAATTTTGCTGGAAAAATTGAAAGGAGAAATGCACTTTCAATGGAGAAAGTTGGTGGGAGAGAGAAGATTGGCCTTTTCTTGCAGGCTGGGAAGGCAGGAGGAGGGGGAGGCAGGAGCCTGGGATGTGCTTCAAGCACCTCCATTCATGCAGCAACAGAAGTTTATTGAGATTTTACTACATGCCAGGTACTACTCTCTTACGAGGTGCCCTCCTAGAGCCTACGAAGAAAAAATTCAACAAATATTTTAATTTTTGTTACCAGACTCATTTGTGCTTTCACTTTAAGCTGTGCTAAGCAGGGAGACGCCTGCCAGTTCATGTTCCTTCTCTGTCCTTTATAATCTCTGCCCTGGCTCAGGAATGCAGGACCTCATGTGCTTGCTACCTTTTTCCCTATAAAAAATTCTTTTCATGTATAATTGGATATGGTCACAAAAAAGATTAAGAAGACTAAAGGGCTGATTTCCCAGGAATGTATTTTAACAGGAGACCAAGTCACAGCTCATGGTGTAATTCCAGGTGCCAGCAAGAGAACCCAGGAAGCCGGGCCTGGTGGCGCAAGCTTGTAATCCCAGTACTTGGGAGGCTGAGCCGGAGGATCCGGGTTCATGTCCAGCCTCAGCTACTTAGTGAGGCCCCCTGAAACTTAGTGAGACCCTGTTTCAAAATAAAGGATAAAAAATAGGGCTGGGATGGAGCTCAGAGGTAGAATGCCCCTGGGTTCAATCCCCAGTACTGCAAAAAAAAAAAAAAAAAAAAAAGAGAGAGAGAACCCAGGAGGCCACTTTGAAGCAGGGAGAGGGGCCTTTCTCATCACCCTGCTTCATGTCCCCAAGCAAATAGATCTACAGCACTGACTTATCAAAGACCTAACATTTCTGGATAATAGCTTGAGTTTTTTCAACATGTTAAGTTGATCATCTTAAAGTATTTCTCAAAAGGCATTTGAAAGGAAAAAAGATATTTAATAATAAAATAAGAATGAAAGCATTTGGGGCATATTTACTCTGGTTATATACCTTGTGGCTTTTTTAATTTTTTTAACTTTTGTTTCTTTGTGCATTATGATGTATTATCCTTTTATTTTGGGGTATTGCCACGTTAAAAGTATCCATAGAAAACAATTTAAAATATTTCCAAAAATAAGGGCAATGCTGGCATTATATTTCCTAGAGATTCAGAAGAGGGCTGGGAAGGTAAAATCTCATTGTGCAGGCTGGGTGTGGTGGTGCATGCCTGTAATCCCAGTGCTTGGAAGGCTGAGACAGGAGGATCACAGTTTCGAGGCCAGCCTCAGCAACTTAGTGAGCCCCTCAGCAACTTAGCATGACCCTGTTTCAAAATAAAAAAAAAATAAAAATGAAAAGATCTAGAGGTGTCGCGGAGACATAGAATGCTACTGGGTTCAATCCCCACTACCAATAAAAGGAAACAAACAAAAATGCAATGTGCGGGAGAGCATATTGAAGAACGTAGGGCATATGATTAAATTGCCCTGGATTATATTTAGGTTTTTTTTTACTACTTAATAACCTATATGAACTTTGATAAATTCTTTAACTTTTCTCAGCCTCAGCTTTTTCATTTGTAGAATGTGGATAATTATAACATCTATCTCAGTGGATTGGTGTAAGAACTTGTGGAATGAGCGCATATCGAGCACGGAGTGCAGATGAAGGGCTGTCTCTTGGTGTTAGCCAGCATGAGCCAGTTATTATTTTAGGTATTGAAAAAATAGCAGTGAATACAATCCTTGCTCTGGTGAAGACGGCGTTCTAGAAGGCGTTTGCAGACAGTACACGCAGACACATGTAACATGGCAGGAGTGTTAAGTGCTCTAAGGAAAACTGAAGCAGGAGACGGGGAGAGAGGATGCCTATGGGGAAGAGGCATCATTAGGGTCGGAGGTCAGGGTAGGTCTTGCTGATCCTCCTAGGCACAGACCTGATGGAGGGGAGCAGGAACGAGCCCCAGAATTTGCGCTTTCTTTGCCAGGACCACTTTTGAGTTGCCGTGTTTTTTGGCAGGTCTGTTCTCTCTGCTCTTCCACTTCCTCAATTACGGGACGGAATACAGACGCTCTGATGTGCTTCCTCAGAATTGCTGGGAAGGTGAAGAGGCAGATCTGGGATGAGCTTTCAGGAATGTTCCCCAAAATCACACTTGAGCGCTGCAGCCTGTGCTAGGAGGAGAGAAGATGGCTACGGGAACTGGAAGGCTCTGCTACCACTGCTGGCTCTAGAACCATCTACATCTGCAGAAACCTGCTTCAGGATCCTGGCTAACGTTGGACCCTGCCTCTCAATGATGGCAATCTTCCCCAAACCCTGAACCAGGAAGCCTGTGGGTCATTTTGAATCCCAGCCAGGCGGTGTAAAACCAGGTGTCCCCAGTTCCAAGGTGCCTCAGAACAGACCAGACATAGGCAGACTTACTGCTGAAAGGACAGACTGACCGATGTAAGTCAATCTGTCAAATCATTCCACAGTGGTTAAAAACTATGAGACCCTATTTATCAGTAATCCAACTTTTATGCTAGTAATGGTTTCTTAGAAAACTCATTGTCTTCCAGTACTTTGGGAGGCGGAGACCGGAGGATCTGGGTTCGCGGCCAGCCTCAGCTCTCTCGCTGTCTGTCTGTCTGTCTGTGTCTCTCTCTCTCTCTCTCTCTTTCTCTCTCTCTCTCTCTCTCTCTCTCCTCTTAGTGAGGCCCTCTGCAACTTCGTGAGACCCGGTTTCAAAATAAAGTATAAAAAATAGGGCCGGGGGCGTAGCGCAGAGGTAGAACTCCCCTACGTTCAATCCCCGGTACCACAAAAAAAAAAAAAGAAAACTCATTATCTGTGTGAAGCATAAATATATTAAAACTAGTCGGCATCCAGCATTATGCCAAACACAATTTGTAAATAAGAGGATGGAGTTTCTCTTAACCAGAACATTATTCAATCTAGCCATCATTTATCTAGTTTATTATGTGCCCCCATGACCCCTGTGGTAGAATCTGGGTTTAGAAGGGACTTAAAACTAGGAGGGATCTTCCAAGGATACAGCTCAGTCAATGGAAAGCAAGAAATTCCTGGGAATATCTAGGGGTGGGCATGGGGCAGGGGTATCTAGAGTCTGGGAAGAGGTGTGTAATCCTTTTATATAGAGTGGTCCTGCCCCCTGGTATCTATGGCCTAACCAAACACACTGTAATTGGTACAGATTAATAGTTCCCACTCTTGGGAAGAATGAGCAGAAGATGGGCAGAGAAGAAAAGAACAAAGGTGTCCCAGAACAGAGGAAGAAGGCTGAGAACTTTCTGCCCTGCTACAACCACAAGGTGGCAAGCCCTAGTTACAAGAAAAGCATTGCACACGCCACAGCCCTCATGAAGTTAGCCAAGTCCTCACTAGTGGCAAACTCAGGCAAGGTGGTAGATGTGTTATTGTTGCATTGGGTGCCCGGGCCTAGGAGCATTCTGTAACTCCCCACCTGCTGTTTTTTCTTTGCCCACCATGGACTTCCCTTAGTGCCCACCTGGCAGATTAGTCTCAAAACTCTACTCAGAATATTTCCTCTTCGGAGGCTCTGTCCTAACTGGAAAGCCACCTGCTTTCCTACTTGGTTTTCTTAAGACCCAGGTTACATTTCTCTTAATTTCTGATCATTAGCGTAATTTCTAGTGCACACACCTGTTTTTCCAGCTGGGCTCAGGGGCAGTTCTGGAGGGAGGAGACTCTGGAGTCAATCAGTGACCTGCTTTCTAGTTCTCACCCTCTACTACAGGCTCTACGGTAGGTTTTGTAGCCACCAGGTAGTAGTGCTAACATTGACACCCAAGTCCATCTGGCTCCCATAGGAGCCCTTAACCATGACACTACGCTTATAATATTTTGGTGTATCCAGTATCAATCTTTTAATACAAAGGAATAAATGAGAAAGCTGATCAGCCAGTAGGGCAAAGAGTTGCAGGAAGGTAGCCAAGTCCCACCACCCAGATGTTCATGTACATGGGCTGGATTTGGATGGACTCAGCTGTCATAATAAAGTTTCAGACAAGGAGGAGCTCAGTCCCTCCAGGGTAATCTGGGGCTCTAGAGACAGGAAGCATCTCCTATAATGAGTACCTGTCCTTGTCACCTGACGGACGAAGATTGGGGCTCTGATAAGTTCAACCTGTGGTAACTATTTTGAAATTTCTGTTGTACATGACTAGTGTTCCACCGACAGTTCCTGCCTATAGATAGTACCTAGGCTTCCCCATGGCTTGGGGGCTTGAGGGTTAATAAAACCACACATTGTCTACTTTCATATCTGTAAGCACAGTTTTTCTGGGCCACTTTATCAAGCTTTATAGCTGGGGCTTAGAGTTTTCTTGAATGGTTTCTATACTTTGCTTGAAAATGTCTTTCCACACACAGTATAATGGAAAAAAAAAACAACCTCACACAAATTAGAAGTCCTGCTGTCAGGTGTTTTAACAGCTCTAAAATTATAAAGCCAAAGGCTCACACTCATATCTTAAAAATGACCAGGCCCTTGTGGGCCCCTATTATTGTTTTCTCAGCTCTATTAATAGACTTCCTTCACTGGTACCCTGCAACATATAGCACATAGCATGTTTTATGGAAACACTAACAGACTCTATTTTGGAAGTTTCTTTTTTCTTTTTTTTCTTTCTTCCAGACTTGACATTAAATGTTTGATCATAAGTAATCATGATTTATACTTTTTTTCTGGTACAAGCTACTTGTTTTAGTTTCTCAACGTGGAGAATGTCAGTCCAGAGAAAGGTCTATTTGTGAGTTAAAATCCTTTGAAATATAGAACACGTTTGATTCATGAAAAGTGTTCCAAAAGTCTGTTTGGTTTCTCTCTTCAAAGTGGTCAAATGCAAGCTGAAAAGTATTTCAAATAGAAACCCCACTGCTGTCTGTCGTCTCCTGGGCTTGATAAAAACAGACAAGAACCAAAAACTCCCGGTGCTGCTCTTCCAGAGCGCTGACAAGCACGCAGCACATCCCAATTTCCAAGGCATTGACTTAATTTTTTGAGAGAGTAATTTATACACATAGCTAAAAAATTCAAATAGCACAAAAGGATCTATAATACGAAGCAAATCTATCTTTCACACCAGCCGCCTGGTCCTCCGATTTCCCTTCCTGGTTTTACATCTATTCTTACAACGCTATTCCAGGCATATACCAGCATTGAATTACTCAGGGGGTAGCTACTCTGCATGCAGTTTTTAAATCTTGCCTTCTTTACAGTACACTACATCTTGGAGGTGGTTTCATATTAGCATGTACAGTTCTGCAGAATTTTTAAAGGTGACCTCATATTCTGTAACAGGTTGTTCCCAGTCTTCTGCTTTCCAAACAGTGCTTCAATAAAGCACAGACTCACAGGGAAGACGGAGGAAGCCCCAGTGCAGCAGAGAGGCAGCTGTTTATAAAGCAGTAAGAGGGGAAAGTTGGGTGGGCTGTGTAAGCTTTTGTTTGGAGGCTGTGAATTTGTCACACCAATATAGCTTTAAAACAAAATGGTTCAACTTTTTCTTTTTTTAACCTTAGAGGTAGTTGCTTCTGAAGTCAGGAAATTTCCTCCTGGAATAGGTTTTTAGTGAAAAATGATGACCTTTGCATATTCTTTATTTCTCTCATTTTCTTTTCTTTTCTTTTCTCTGAGTGTTATGCAAAATCAGACTGTCTCTACTAGTTACCTAAGGTGATTTTTATGGGCTGGTTAGTGATCTCAAATAGAAAATAAATTGTTGGTTATTTCACCATTTTAAAATTCAAACCCCAGTGAAATATTCTTGCCTAAAGTATTGCAACTGAATTTCAACAAGCCTCTAAGTCTGATTAGCAGATGCAAAAAATATGGGGGAGAGGGAAATAAATTAAGCCACACCATGAAGAAACAGCCAGATCAAGTGAGGTGTTTGCCAGGACAAACTACCCAGTTTTTTCCAATAAATAACACACACATACAAAGAGGGCAGACTGTGGTTTGTTCTAGAATAAAAAAGACTTACAAGAAATAGTAGTCAAACACAAACCGAGTTTGAATTTGATTCAAACTATCTGTAAACAAACACCACCTTCTTTGAGAAATTGTGTGTGTGTGTGTGTGTGTGTGTGTGTGTGTGTGTGTGTGTTACTAGGGATTAAACCCCCAGCTATTTTTATTTTTTTGAAACAGGGTCTCGCTAAATTGCTGAGGCTGGCCTCAAACCTGCAATCCTCTTGTCTCAACCTCTCCCAAGTACTAGAGTTTCAAGTGTGCACCACCATGCCCAGCTAGATACATTATTTTTAATTTTGTTAGCTAAGATAATGACCTGGTGAATATGTTTTTTCAAGAAAAAAGTATGTAAACAGAGATGCAAATTGAAATATTTACCAGTGAAAATGATGTCTAGAAAAAATTCGAAGTGATAAAACATGATTAGCAAATTACTAAAGCTGAATGATGGGTACGTGGGACTCATGACACCATCCTTTCATTTTGGGGACTGTATTAGTTTTCTAGGGGTGCTTAACAAAGTACCACAGGCTGGGTGGCTTAAACAACAGAACTTTCTTTCCTCACGGCTCTGAGGACTGGGAGTCTAAGATCAAGATGTCGGCTTGGTTGTTTCTTTATGAGGTCTCCTCCGACCATCTCCTCCATCCCCACAGTCTTCCCTTTGTGTGTGTGTCAGTACCCTGATCTCTTCTTATAAATAGACCGGTCATCTTGGACCAGGGCCCACCCCAGTGACCTCATTTGACCTTAATCACCTCTATAACTTATCTCCATATTTCAGTCTTCAGTTGTGCGCTGAGGTACTGGGATTTAGGATTCAACGTGTGAATTTGGGAAAGGCACAATTCAGCCCAAGACAGGTACCTATCATCAACCTTCCCATAATTAAAAAAAGTTTTGTAAGTAAGAGAAACGCGAGCTTGTGCAGGAGCAGCTTATTATGGGCAGCTCGTCTGCTAATGTAGACAAGGACGCCAGGTGAGCACAACCTGCCCCTCCTCCACACCGAGAAGCATGAAGCCACAGACCCCAGCCGGAAAACGTGGATGTATTTGTTTCAGTTATTTGATAAGCGCAATAACCTCCCATGCTAAGGACCCACTTTAGGAGGATTATATATTTTATGATGTGAAAGGATCACTCCAACCTTGGGAAGTGTTTACATTCCTGGAGAGGGGCTAATCTGCTCCATTGAGACGGAATTTGTCAGGGAATGGGGCCCACTGATTAAAGCCGATTGCTTGGACCTGTTTAGCTCCTGTTTTTTCTTAAGTAAACTTTAATAGACTTCATTAACTGTACTACCCACTGTTTTTTTTTCCTCTTACTCCTGCTCTTTTTGCCTCTTCCCCTCTTACAAAGTAAACCCGAGGACCATTTGTACAAATTTTATATTTATGTCATACCTCCAGGTGTTAGTCATTTGGAAGTCCAGAAACACAGTTTTCTTGGTATCCTCACAATTTCTGATGGGTTTTGTTTTTGGAAAATTATTTTGACAATATGTTATCAAGAGCCATGATCCAGTACTCCCATTTCAAAAATACAGTCTTGTCCAAAATATGGGGAGAATTATATGTACAAAATTGTTTATCACGGTATTATATTCTCTAAAAATTGGAAGCAGCCGATACATATTTGATGGTAAAATAAATTATAACACATCTAACTGCTTAAAAACTTCTACAACCATTAAGGGAGAATACCAAGAAGTAAAATCATGTTTCTTTACAGTTGTATTTTAGTTTTTACTTTTTTATTTTTTTTGTAGTACCAGGGATTGAACTCAGGGGCATTCTACCTCCGAGCTATACCTCCAGTCCTATATTTTATTCTTTATTTTGAAACAGGGTCTCACTAAGTTGTGGAGGGCCTCACTAAGTACTTGAGGCTAGCTGCGAACACCGGTCCTCCGGTCCCAGCCTCCCAAGTACTGGGATTACAAGCATGCGCCACCACGCCCGGCTACAGTTGTATTTTAAATTCTGGAAGAAGGGGAAAAAGGTAAGGTCAAAACACACACAAATTTAGACAAAATTTTTGTGCACATGTACAAAGAGTTAATTTCTTTAATGCACAGCAAGCTCTTACAAATCAACAATAATAGCAGCAATGATCCCATAACTCGAGGAAGGAAGGAGCAATGAGGGCCAGCCATTCACAGGAAATAAAATATAGGGCCGGGCATGGTGGCGCACGCTTGTAATCCTAGTACTTTGGGAGGTGGAGACCAGAGGATCTGGGTTTGCAGCCAGCCTCAGCTCTCTCTCTCTCTCTCTCTCTCTCTCTCTCTACTTAGTGAGGCCCTCCGCAACTTCGTGAGACCCGGTTTCAAAATAAAGGATAAAAAATAGGGCCGGGGGTGTAGCGCGGAGGTAGAACGCCACTGGGTTCAATCCCC